>VUQH01081080.1:0-27231 GCA_015106775.1 Etroplus canarensis | reverse complement strand
GTTTTCTATAAAACTTTACAGATTAGTTTTCTGGAGTCAGATCACATTGTATCAGTTTTCCTTTTTTGTTTCCATTTTCACATTAAGTGAGCTGTGTGTGTTTGCATGTGTATGGTGTGTGTTTGTGTTACTCATTGCTTGTGTGCACACCCTAGGGCAAAGCAGAGGCACAAAGTGTGTTCTGTAATTATAAAATCATTAGCAGGTGTCCAGAGGAGATATGAATATGACTGTAATCTGTCCCCACCCATGATGGAGTGCTTGTCTCACATTCAAATGTCAACCTGTCGCAGCCAGCATGCTGGGAGAGTTCACAGATTCAAATTCAGAAGATTTAGTCCCAGCAACCATGCTCAGTCATAACATGTACCCTTACATTTGACAGCCTTTTATATAAACCAGCTATTTCTCACTCAGAATTGTTACCCTGTATTCCACTAAATAAATACTCTGCTAAGCTCTTCTTTACATATGATGAAATTTTGGACTATGACCTTCACCTGAAGGTGGATATTGAAGTTTAAATGACAAACAGTCAATGGCTCTGAAATAACATGCTGCACGTAGCTATGACCAAAAAAAATGCACTGGTAGAAGAACAACCTTACACACAGACATAAAAAACAAAAGATAGGCAGGCATGTATCTGGTCAGACATAAAAACAAGCAGACATCGGAGCCCTGGCGAGGAGACAAAGTCACATTGTGATCTAGAGCACAGGGGCGGTTTCTATAGCAACAGTAGGCATCTAACCTACGCGCTGCTGCTTTTGCTGAAATCTGAAATTGGCAAGAGGAGACTGGTATTGAGGAAAGAGAGATTGAAAAAGATGAAGATAAGACAGGGCAGGGCGGAGGAGAACGGGAGATGGGGCAAAGGGAGAAGAGAGGAAGCAGATTGAGATAAAGGTGAGCAGAGGAGGGAGGTAGGAGATGAGCAGGTGAAGATTGATGTTGGGGAGTGGCTGGAGATCATCAGCTGACCTCAGTGTTTGTCTCCTGTTTGAAATTTGTTGGCCCACTCAGCATGATAGATTTAATTTACTGATAGAGCTTTGTGTCAGTGGGAATTTCTTCTACTTTGTGTGTTTCTGCTTGTGTACAAATGATGTGTACATGCACACCATAAGAGTGCCTGTATGGACATTCACAAGTATGTTCACTCTATATGGAGTTTATCTAAGTATAAGATCATACATTTTTTATGTGCTTGTACTGGGTAAAGGGGTGCACAGGGCAAGGAGATCAGTGAGAGATAATTGCTGGGTTGGTGTTGTATCATATGTGTGTTTAACCCAGACCCTGAGCCCATAGAGGCCTGTGAATAGCCGCAGCAGATGGTCATGTTACCCTGGTGGCTGCTCAGATGGTCATGGTGGCCTCGGACTCGTCAACATGGAGCCATCTCTTCTGTGTGGTTGGATGCCATTACCTTAGTAAGATTCATGCATCTGTAGGCGGTCTTTAGTGACTGTGTATTCTTTACAAGCAAAATTACATTAAAAAATATATTTTAACTTTTTTGAAATTATGAGGTCGTGGTCAATTTAATTTTACAATATCCTAGTAATCCTCATCCATTACAATTTTTTTTTGTATTTACAGTAATTGAAATGATGCTGCTATTGTTATGGTGTGAATCACAGAAGTGTTCATTGTATGTGCATTTTATGAGTTTAGCACCATATAAATGTATACATGACAAATACAGTTGTCCAGTAAGAGTGAATTTCTTGGTGCTTTCAGTCCTAAAATTTGTTAAAAAAATAATTGGTGGATGTGGTATGGGACAGGAGTTGCACCCCTACTAGAGGGTGATTTTGACCATGAAGTCCATCCCTGAAGGGCAACTGCTTGGCTGCAGCTACCACCACAAAAGGTCGAGCCTCTCTGCTGCCCAGGCTGACTCATGCCTCTGGAGACTTAAACGGAAGCCCCAGGGAGTACGTGAGAGAGCCAGGACAAACCCCTATTGCAACTTTTAACTCCTTTAGGTAGATCTCGTTGACCAAAGGCTGTCTGTCAGCCATCTTGGTTTGAGCTGAATTAAACAATGAGTGTGGGAGGAGAAAAAGCCCTGTAAAGATAAGGCTATTCTTGGTTTATGACCATAAAAACAATATCATCACTGGAAAAAGGATTGAAGCACAACAACCTGGATTATCTTGTTTACAAGCAACCTGAATTGTAACAGATATGATAGGAACAGTGTTACTAGTAAAACTGAAAAGTTACATTAAAAAAAACATGAGCCCCAGTATTCTCTGGCAAAAATGTATAAGTATCTTAAACATAACACTTCATTTGATGTTTGATGATAGTTGCAGAGGCTGCTGTTTAAATTCTCCCAGAGGTTTTCAACCAGGTTGAAGTCTAGAGACTGTACAATTTTTATGAATGTTAAAGTAGTGACTCCTTCTATATCGAAGTATCTGCACCATTGATATATCTCTATGTAGATATTCAACTTTTACATTTTACTTACTGTGTGTCTGTATTTTTTTAATGAATATAAGTAATATGGGCTGTATACATATTTACAGTACAGTGATGAATTGGGAAGACGGGAACTAAACTGTTGGGCTCCATACTGAATTCTCTCTCAGGGGTGTGTCGTTTATATTTTTTGAGTGTACTGATTGTTTGAGTAAAGGTGCTGGATGCTGTCCCGTGAAGATCCAAGCTTTTATTTACAGGAAGGAGTCCTGAATAATGACTTGTAATGCCGCAGCAGTGAAAGTAAACTCGTTAGAAGCATGGGACCAGTCTAAGCAGGACTGGGCTCTGGCTCAATCCTGCTGGCAGACACAACAACCCTGTTGCTCTGCCACAGTCTCTCTCTCACATTCACACCATTTCTCTTCTCTCTCTGCAGAGGCATGGGCTATTTTTAGCCCTGGCAGCTCTTTCCCCACTGCACCCACCACAACCACCCATCTCTCTCTTCGCAATTCATCCTTTCATATCAGCCCGGCCTGAGCTCTCATCCTAACCTCCAACTTAACCCAACGTACTCCCTGAAAGATCTGCTCTGATCCTCCACTCAGCTCCTTTTCTTCCATCTTCACTCCTGATGTCTGAAAGAGCTGGGGGGGCACGGGGAGTGCTGGTAAGTTGAGGAGACGTGTCAGAAGGAGAGTCTGCTCTTTCTCTATCTTGTCCTCCGTAGCGTCCCAAAGACACAGGCTGAATCCAGATTCACCCGCCCCATGTTCGGTGTCAGTATGAGTTTTGACTACACCACATTTTCTTTGATGGATTGTTTGGTACTGAGCTGATGACTGACTAGCTGATTATCACTAGAGTCCTGCCAAGACCTTGGATGTTGTTTGTAGAAAGAAAGTACTTTTGCATATAGGTGTGTGTGTTTGTGTTTTGAGATAAATAAAAATAGCGAGTGCTTGTGAGATAGCAGGAGAGAGATGCTCCAAAGAGTAAGGGTAAGAAAGAGCCTAATAGAAAGTGAGTAAATTAGTCAGGTTGAGTAGTCATTGTGCAAGACTTACTACACCTGTACAGAAAACTCTCTCTTTCTCTGTCAGCTGTCTTCCTTCATCAGACCATGACCACAGCTCTTACAGTGAGGGCAAGGCAGTCACTGTGCTGCCCTTGAGAGTGCATCCTCAGCCAGCCTTCTCATGATAATGAGCCAGGCCACACGGACGCTGGGTGCTACATGCAACCCCTGCCCGCCCTCTTGCCTGCCTCTGTGGGAGATAAGGATGCAATTTCAGTGTAAAAGAGCATGTTGTGGAAGCTAACATCCTGGGAATTGGGGCCAGGTAAAGGCTAAAAACTGAATCTGGGGGTTCAAACTTTACTAATTAATTAATTAATCCTAAAAAGTTTAACACAATGGCATAAAGTTACATTATTTTCCTTTTTCTGTTTCTTCCCTCCTGCGAGAGCTGTTTGCCTAGACTGAAAACACAACCAGCGGAGGTTGATAAGATTCCCAGAGAGAGTTATATTTTGAGTTTATTTTCCTCTCACTGCAAGCCACTTTACTCCATGTTACATCTGAGCTCATACCACAGTGCCACACAAGGTGACAACAGTTTCCACAGCACCCGAAACTGTTTCTATGGTGTTTTTAAACAAAGTTTGAACATGCACTACATGTATTGCATCTTATTAACAAAAGCATTACATCCTTCAGTATCTCTGCAGATGTCTTTTCACCTTTTCATGACACTCATTCCACATCACACTACTCCTCTGTGTTCTGTGATGCTGATTATATTCTCATGCTGAACAGTGTGATTGAATATAACCATGACTCTCTTTACCTTACCACCACAGGTCCGGGCTGGTATAGGCACTGCTATATTTTCTCTCATCATCTTTCTTTTTACTTTTCTTTTCTGCACAGGAGAATGCCATTTCATACTACGATTCCAAAGCGGATTCAGACTATGTGAGTACAGTACGGACTGCTCCCCCTCCCCCCGTCTGCCTGCCGTAAACCCCAGCTCCTACCCACTCCACTTCCTATCCCTGCCACCATGTCCTAAACCCTACCCCACCCTACCCCTTCTCGGTGTTGATGCACCCCCTCCTCCGGTCATAGGCCCCTGGGCTGTCTGCGTGCGTTAGTGAGGTGACACTGCTATATGGTGAGTTGGTGTGACAGAGCAGGGCTAGGCCGACATGCATGTGACAGTGATTTTAGATGTCCTCCCCCATTCTAATTTCCAGAGTTTTCGCTTTTCTTGGGACCACGATTGTGTCAGCTGCCGTCCTGAACTGTTGGTTGTCAGACCTCTCTCCCCATCAAGACACCTCATACCAAAACACAAGTCATGACGGTTTCATACAGTGGGGAACCATTTCTATCATGCATGCCATTCATACTGAGGAATATGAGTGGCATTCAAAGATGGTCAGCAGACAAGGTGATGCATTTTCCTGAAGAAAAGCCCAGGAAATCATTGGTCTCCCGCTGCCACAACTAAGCAGTTCCTCTTTAGGATAGAATGCACTTGGAGCCCATGCCCACTGATTGATTAAGTTTCAAGGAGGAGTGCAAGAATCCTCTTAAGATCACCAAAGCACAAAAAGATGGGAAGAGAGTGAGAAAGGGAGGCAGAGGAGCAATAAATCATGATGTGATTTTCTCTTTGTGCACGCCACTCCCTTGATTAATGACACAGTGCTTTAGGGCCTGTCAGCGCATCTAATTGGAGAACATCGGTCATCATTAACATGGCACACTGAGGCCAAACCAGTGACACACCTCTGACCCCCACATCACCAACCCCACAGCCACCCAAAAAACGACAGGATAAGTCAAGCCGAGGTCATTCCTCTCTGAAACCTCAACAGTAGTCCACCAGTACTCCCTTGTCTGAATCTTGATTCCTACCTCGATGACTTTTTCTTCCAGTTAAGCTCTGACGCTTGAATAAAAACCTTTAATTATAGAGCAGTGGGATTTTTGAAGAATGGTTTCAAGAATGGTAAGTAATTGGCAGGCTCTTTTCTCTTTGTACACTGTACCCTGTTAATTTCTCCTCTTGTTACTGTATCCTTTAATATAAATGTGGAATGTGATGATTTATTTTTAAGTTAAAACATGTCCCAAAGCATGTATGATGTCCATTCTATTGTGGAAGGCTGTTTTATTTGCCTCGTTTGGGTTTGTTCCACATATAGTAATAGTCTCCTTATTTGTATTAATTAAGTTTTTAAAGTCTCTAAATTTGTGACTTTCTGAATAGTTAGTTTGTCTGGATGTAGAATCATCATATTGTGACTTCCAAGTGTTATTGGCCTCAAGTTAAAATACCTGTATTTTTGCAGAAACAAACAAGATCAGCCCCAACACATCTCACGCCCCCAAAAGATTATAAGATACGCTTCAGCAGAGAGTAGACAAAGCATCCAGGGTGAAAATGCAAATATTTTTTGGACTGCATGATCCCACTTTCAGCACAATACTTACATGCCTGGTAGAAAAATATTGTCAATCTTGTCTGTAGGTTGTAATTTACTTTGAGGACAGCCATCAAGCATTTGAAATATATTATTATAAATATGATTAGTATAATGGCAAATCAAAATTGAAGTGTGTTTTTTTTGTGCCATTTTTCAGATGTGACAAACAAATTCAAATAGCACTACATGTTACGTATGTTAAACATCTGATTATCATGCCCTCTGTTTGTTTAAAGGATTATCTTCCTCTATCAGGACATTTCTTGATTTTTTGCTCAGCTAAAACCACTGCGCATGCACCAAGTCACAAGTGACATGTCTCAGGTTGGCCCCGGCTGGCAGAGGGTTGGAATGAAAGAAGCTTCAAAATGTCATCTCTGGCCTCTTCAGTCTTTAATTAAACCTTGAGAACGGGTAGATAAAATTAACAAATTGGGTAATGAATTGAGCAAAACAGGTGGTGGATGGTTGAAGAAAATGAACCAATCAGTCTTTCCTGTATGGATTTATTCAGCTCCTAATTAGACACTGCCTTGGTTAATTATGATTGGGCTCTTCTGAAGAAAAAAAAAAAAAGCTCCATGCCTGACATTGACAGAATTAGTGTCACACTGAGTGATAAACAAACACCTTAAACTCACAGTTTGTACGGTTGAAAAGCCAACTTCCCTAACCTATCAGGTTTACTGTTATTTGATAGTCAATCTGTGAAAGCACAAACCATTTCAAAAATTATATGAATCTTAATAAATACAGCATTCTGTTTTTCTCATTTTTTAAAATTAACTTTTAATTGACAGTTGTAAACAACAGTATTAGTTTGAGCAGCACTGCCTTTTACTTTTGCAGTAACCCATTCTCATATTTTTTCATTCTTAGAAGATTGCCTCACTCTTTGGTTTATTTTTCTTATGAAGTAAGACATAAACAGCCATATTAGGCTGAGAGAAGAGGACAAGATTATTATTCTGTTTTTATGTCTTTATTGTTGTTTCCTGCTAGTTTAAGAATTATGTTTTTAAGTTTTAATGAACAAAGAATGTTTAATGCGAAAGACTTTGAAGGGGCTATGGCTGAAATGACGGTTGCCTAGAGCACAAAATGTCAGAGTTATAGTAACAACGTTATGAATAAAAACAGGCTTTTAATTACAATAATGAACATACTGCACCCCCTGAACTGTCAGTCACAAGCTGACAAAATGAAGGAGTAAACGCTGCCTGCTATCACAAACTGATACACATAATCAATGCATAACAACATGTGCTCTATTCATGCTGCAAATTCAGTTAATTTTTTTAACAAGGAATAAAAGGTTATCAGGGATTTTTTCCCCACATTTCAGCAGCATCAGTGGTTAATAAACATTACATTCTGGAAATGCACATATAACAAAGGGTAACAAAGGGTTATCCGTAAGACAGCTATTTGTAGGAGTCTTTCTTTTGACAGGATTACAAACCTACAGCCTCACAGGGTTATATAGAGCAGTGGGATCCACATAATTACAGTAAGAATTGTGTGGATTTACACAGCAGTAATTTCATTAAATATTCCGAACACAAAGACAGAATAGGATGGGACTCAAAGGTAAACCACAGTCATACCTGTTTCACAAGTCAGAGTGCTATCCCTCACAGTTGAAGTAAAGTTTAATATTTGTTACACAGGAGTTGTCTGAATATTATTTTGGTGTAAGTAAAATTTAATTGGTTTGTTAAAGTCACAATATTGTAAAGTTATTATTTTTGGTAGAAGTTTGGGTTTTTGTTTTCTTACTGCTTTTATTAATGTTTCCATAGCTATACAGAGGGTGTAAACTTTTCAGTAATTTAAGAAAACTAAGTAAGGCTACAGCAAGCCTTGTAACAAGGAAAACAATTTCATTGTTTCAAAAGTTATTGTATTTTGATCATTTAGCTAGATTTATTATTTGCATATTAAATTTTATCAGAATTATTATGATTTTACCATAATTCTAATTAAAGGCTTTCACATTTTATGCTCTTAAATTTAAATGAAGGTAATTAGTTTCACTAAACTTTTGAGACCAAAATATGAGTGGATATTTAGAATGTTGAACTCTTTCATAAGGTTTTTAAATACATGAGTTAAATTGTTGGTGTGTTGCTCAGTGCGTATTTATCTCTCCAAATGTATTATATCCTGTTCTATAATTTTACAAGTTTATAGAAATAAAAACTTTCTCATGAGCTAGTTTCTCTTATAACACTCATTGTCTTTTATGTTGTCTTTTAGTGGGGCTATCACTTGGCTTGTGCTGACAACAGTTTGTAATTGCATTTTAATAGTCAATTAAAGTATGCCATCAATCAAATTCTGGTGTGGACGTGGGGTTTTGATTTAATTTCTTCAAAAACAAACTTTTTTCTAAAATGTCAGATCCAATTAACCCATGCTGCTTTATCAAAATGATGCAATGTGAAATGTTACTCTTTGGCTGCACAAATGCATGGAGAATGATTTTAGATATGAGTTTTGTTTTGCAAATATTAGGTGAATGAAATCTAATGAAGGATGGCTAATAAAGTAGGAATGACAGAAGCATGATCCCTTACTTTGCTGAGAGCTACTTCTGTGTGGCAGTGTATCAGAGGTTGGTGCATGAGTATACATGAATTAAACTGTTTGTTTAGCAAAGACTCAAACATGTTGATTTGTAAGCTTTTCCTGTTTTCTCAAAATGCATCTAACAGAGCTTTAGAGGGCACACACACTGATATCAAGAATGAGCTAATAAACTGAGTCAGACAGTAGTTTTTTTTACGTCGTAAAATCTCTTCATCCCGTGAGAGCAGGCACAGATTGTACAACATTGATAACTTATTGAGATAAAAAGCTTAAATGTCAGTTTCTCTTTTTTTATATCCTGGATTTCTTTGATATCTGACAAGTTCCTAATGTAATGTGTGTCAAGCCTTCTCATCATTTCTGTCAGTGGCTAGATAGAAATTGCTGAAAAGCAGAAAAAACACACGGTTATTATTTATTTCTTTAACTATTGAATATTTACAAGAGAAAAGAAACAGTATTGCTGTCATTCTTATTACTAAACACTGATTAAGTGGTGCTAGTTGCTAGTTATTGTGGGGTTAATTTGTATGACACCTCATCTGTCTGAGATCGTCATCACAAGTACTAATGAGTCTCTCTGTTTGGCGTCTACTCATACCTGCTGTTTTGTCTCTTATGAGAAGGAGAAAACAGAAACATCTAAACCTGGAGACAGACAAAAAGCAAAGCAAAATAATCACTGTTTTTATGCCAAAAATGATCAAAATTCTGCATGCGAGTAAGACAGATGGACAATATACTGTTTGTACCAAAGCCTCAGATGGGTGCTGTAAAACCACAATGTGGGAGGAAGCAATACGGCTCTACATTAGCATGTTTCTCCATTTTGTTTTTCTTTTTTCTTGTCACTTTTTATTTGTGTTCTCACTCAGATTTGTGTGTGTGTGTGTGTGTGTATGTATGTGTGTGTATGTGTGTGTGTGTCTGCAGACAGAGGACGGGGAAGAGGAGAATCCACTGGAGACCTCACCGTCTTTGGAACTGGAGTTTGTGGATGATCCCAATTTTAAAAACAAGGTCAATTACTCTTCAAGCGCAGTCCAGATTCCTACAGACATATACAAAGGCTGTAAGTTGCACCTTCTTATTGCTCCTGATGTTTACATTGTTGCAGTTTATGCACTTAGCCCTCTGTGTAAGATGTTAAAATGGTGAAAAAGATAGCAAATTTGTAATAGTAAATGCACACTTAAGAGACTGGCAGAGCTACCACCAGTTTTTACTTGGATCCTGTTTTTCATATGTAGCAGTGGGTCATGGATTGGTGACAGTCTGTTTCAGTTTGAGCTCTCCCCTCTTTTTCAGTATGTTAACAAAATCTCTCCCTCCTTTAATGACAGCCAGCACTTTAGCACACTAACATGATTTTAGATGACAGATGTTCTCTTACACCATTTATTTATTTATTTATTTATTTATGGGCATGGTTTCCCCTGTTTGTGAACCTTGTCCTTGCTGCCTGGCACTGTCCTGCCCTGTAGACATAACACCCTCCTTAGTCTGCAGCTGCGAAATGAACAAAAGGGAGCACGTGTACCTTCCGGGACACTGATTTCGCTTGGCATGCTCCCTCTGTTATCCACCTCTAACCTTTTGGATATTTTATGCCTGTCTCTTTAAAGACTCAAAATCCAGAGCATGTACAGACAGTCATCCATTTTCACAGCAGCAGCCTTTTTCTTTCTGTTATTGTCTAGCTCTTCACTGTCTTTGTTGAACAGGCAGTATATGGCACCTGTCTGTAACAATGGCCTCCAGCTGTGTCTCCAGACAAATCTTGTCAGAATTAGACAGTCTTGGTTCAGGAGGAGATGTCAAAGGCCACAGCTAACTCACAATAGAGCAATCAGGCCTGCGCATTGTTCCCGGAGCCATTTTGTGGCAGCTCTGGTTCCCCTGTCTGAAGATATGAGTCACAGAATAAAGGCCTCTTGATTGAGACTGGTGGAGACTAGAGGAGCAGAGTGGTGCACAGAGTTAGTTTTTCCTCCTCTGTTCTGTGAAAAATGTTTACTATTAATGTTGTTTAGTTAGCTCCCATTGCGCGGTCTGCTGTGCAGAGATTGCCAACTGCAGATTTTTGTGCCAACTCCATTATGAACATGTGTGCTGTGTCTTAGTTGTGGATAAATAAGCAGTAGAAAAACATGTTGTTGAACAAATGTATATTAATTCTTAAAGATGCAACCAAAACAAATGTCCTATGCAGAAAGGTACAAATTAGAAACATCAGTGTTTAGATACTAAATGTAGAATGCCCTTTAGACAAAGTTAAAGGAAAACTTGATCAATCCAACACATGAAAATCCCTTTACAGCTCTTAACGAATAACGTGGCATCTGTGAAAAAGATGTACCTTTGTGGCTCCAGAGGGAGCGGTGAAAAGTCTGATCAAACTTTTTTTGAGCTGTTGTATACGGAGTAATGTACACTTCAGGTTTTCACAATTTCAGAATATAGTGGTTTTACTTTATCGATTTTTTTACTGACGTCCTGAAAAAACAGCTCCCTAATATAATCAAGTAAAACATTATGTTAATAAATCTGAAGGCAAATGACTAATGTCTGTACTGCTATTTAACACATTTTTAACAGCGGGTGCTCTACAAATGTGTGAAAATCCTGATAGAAACAAACTTTTTCCTTGATGAACTACAGCACTATACGGGCCATGGCTGATCAATAAACAACTGTTCTCCGTGCTCCATATATCTACAGCATTCGATGGTCTTGCAATGAAAGATTACTATCTGAATTGTTCCAGTGAGGCTAAATGACACACACTTTCATAAGTCAGAGTGATTTATCAATTTATAACTGTTATAATTGATTCTCATAGCTTAGTTACAGTCACATGGAGGAAGAAATGATGAATGATTAGGAAGATGTGTTAGTTCAGAAATAATAAATGTTGATCTTTTCCTTATTCACTGATGCAGGTATTGTAATGGTATCAAAGTAAATAAGTAAAAAAAAATACTCCATTATATAAGTAATGAAACAATAGAAAATAATACAAATTAGTGCCTGTTCATTAATATGATCATGCTTTTATTTATAATTTGCATATTATTTTATAAACCCCATTCGAAAACTGTTGGGACGCTGCATAAAATTTAAATAAAAACACAATGCAATAATTTGCAGATGTCATAAACCAATAAATTTTGCAGAAAAGAACATAGAACATGTCAAATGCTAAAAGTGAGACATTTTACTATTTCATGAAAAATACTAGCTTATCTTGATTTTGATGGTGGCAATACATCTCAAAAAAATTGGGACAATGGCAACAAAATGCTGGAAAAGTAATTTGGGAAGGTCCATGTTTACCACTGTGTAAAATGCCCTCTTCTCTTAAAGACAGTCAGTAAACATCTGGGAACTGAGGATACCACCTGCTGGACCTTTGGGAGAGGAATGTTATCCCATTCTTGTCTGATATAGGATTCCAGTTGTTCAACAGTTCTGGATCTTCTTTGCTGTATTTTTTGTTTCAGATGTTTTCAGTTGGTGAAAGGTCTGGACTTCAGGTCATGCTATGAAGCCATGTTGTTATGTAGCCATGCTGTTGTAATAGCTGCAGTATACAGTTTAGCATCGACTTGCTGAAATATGCAAGGTCTTGCCTGAAAAAGATGTCATCCCAAGGAGAACAATTGTTGCTCTAAAACCTGTATATACCTTTCACTATTGATGGTGTAAGATCACGAGCATTCAATATTGGTTGTCCCTTGCGCAAAGAAGTCTCAGAATCTCAGGATCTTTAGATGATATGGATGTAGTGAAGGAGGACTCACAGAGGGTTGGTGTGAGGGAAGAGGATGCAAGGGATAGGGTAAGATGGAGGCAGATGATCTGCTGTGGCGACCCCTAACGGGAGCAGCCGAAAGAAGAAGAAGAAGAAGACGCACTGTAGGTGCTGGAATATTCAAAGTCTTTGTAATTTTATATTGGGGAACATAATTTATTGCTCCACAAATTGTAGACACAGCTCGTCACAGATTGCTGAAGTTCTGGTCATGTTTACTTCTGAGAGACTCTGCCTCTTTATGGTGCTCTTTTTATACCCAATCACATTACCAGCCTATTGCCATTTAACTTAATCAGTTTCAGCATGTTCCTCCAGCTGTTTCTTTGTAGTACCATGAACTTTTCCAGCCTTTTGTTGCCCTTGTCCCAACTTTGAGTCATGTTGCTGGCATCAATTTCAAGATGAGCTAGTATTTTGTAACAAAAGCAGTCCCCCCGATTCTGATTTTTCATGAAATAGTACAATATGACCACTTTGTGAATAAAGTATTGGTTTATGAGGTTTGCTAATCATTGTGTTGTGTCATTATTTATATTTTACAGCATCCCAACCATTTTTAAATTGGGGTTGCATCTAACTATTTCTTTTGTTCTTTGATGAAGGTATTTATGCCTAATGGTAAATATTTAAAATTGATAAAGAATTTAAGTAGATTATTTTTTGATCGTAGTGTGCAAATAGTCCAAACAGAAAGGTATGTCTTATCAAAATTCACCACAGAATTGGCCCTACGTGTGTCAGGACTCAGTTTTCTTGTTCAGTGTGTAGTCCTTTGCTTACTACCCCTGATTTGAGCTCTTGCATGTCTCACAGTTTTGTAAGAGTAGCTAAATAATGAACTGTTTGAGTCTTTTAAGTAACCATGGAATGAATTTACATCAAGTTTATGTCATGGGAGAGATGGTAAAAGTGGATTATTATCTATATGTCATGCTTTGGTCTAGTCCCACCAGTGGGAGCCTGCAGGGTGCCTTGGAGAGGATGTCTAAGGAAAATAATGTGGGTGGATTGTTGTCCTCTGGGTCTGGAGTGGTCTGCATCTACAGTATATCTGTGGGTTTAGGATTAGCAAAAGAGAAGCATTGTGTGTGGGTAGATTCAGCACTTATTTCTCAGGGGGAGGCCAGAGGAAGCGCAGAAAAAAAAAAAACAGTAGGAAGAGCAGTACACAGTCCAAAGTACAGCATAATGTTCAACAGTTGATCGCAGTGACTGCTTATTAGTGTGTTTGCTCTATGTAGCTGAAATTTTGATTTGCACACATTGTCAGTGGACTGAATAAATTGACTGTTTTACAGAAAATGGAACTATTGCTTTGTTGCATCAAAATGGGCCTCCTTAGAGATGAACTAAGAAAGTCATAGATGCAAGGACAGATAGAAAGAACGGGGTGAGAGGTGAAGAGCTGAAGAAAAAAACGCTTTAATAATAGAAACCATTTAGTGATTTTTTTCCCCTTTTTTTTATTGTGATCCTTTCAGCAGCTAAATGAGGCGAGGTATGCGTCTTGGTTTGATTTGTCTGCTAGGCCCAATGTCCGTTTATTGAGATTGAGAGTGTTCCCTGAGCGCAGTAATGAACCATTTTATGATTCATTATCCCACTGCTGATTCCTGCTGCCAAGTCTGCAAACTTTCTAATTAGCTTAGGTCAAACATTCATACAGTTTTCTTCTAATTATCATTGCCTATTACAAAATGGACATCACAACACAACCACCGAGGAATAAACTGATGTGGGTGGGGTCGTCCTTAGAGGAACAGGTTTCAGAAATACTGAGGAACTGCAGAGAATTGCTAAATATTTGTAGAAGAAGGGATCAGGGAACATAATCTTGTATAACAAATAAACACAAAAAATAATAAAGAGTATAAAAACAGCAAGAGAATACGCAGATAATTTTTTGGCAGCTGGCCACTATTTTGGCGATTCAGTGAGATGGAACCAAGTTCATACTTGCAGATAGAGGATATAAGTAATTGGGTCACTGTACAGCTCTATGTTCATTATAGCATGTTGAAATTATAGAATGTTATAAATGATTCTTTTTTTAAATGGTAATATTTGTGTGGGCATATTGTACACAGAGTTTGGGAATACACCAATGCTTGCTTGAGAATAAGCAGCCACTGTTCCCAGCAGGGAATAAAGGAGACCACCATTGAATGTTGAAAGTCCTTTCATTAAATTTGAAGTTTAAATCCACTGCATGCTGTTTCTTTTCCAGCAGCCTAACGTCATCTTGTCAGTTTGCTATTGTAGACAGGCACAGTCAGAAACTTGGTTATTAGAAATGAATGGCTACAACTGGCTGGCTGTGTGTGCAGATGAAAGAGCAGAGCTTAAATGTTTTGCATGGTACGATTAACCCAACCACCCCATCCTACACACACACACACACACACACACACACACACACACGCACATTCACAGCCATTGTTACCACCCCTTCCTATACTTGGCTGTCTGTCTTCCACCCACTGCTCCGTTCAGAATGATCAAAATTACTTTGCATTCATACTTTTAAAGAGAAATTTTCTGACGTTTATGGTACCACTGGCTTCCACAATTCAGCCTTGTGGTTGAGTCCAATGATGCCCCAAGCCTTCCAAGACTTTGAACCTCAGATAACAAAATGCCTTTATCCAATAGGAAGCAGAAGGAAAAAAATACTCTCTTCCTATTAAATGGGAGTTCTTCCTCCCTACAATTGCTTTCTCATAGGGGATTGTCGGATTGTCGGGGTTTTCTCTCTAATGTTGTAGAGTCTTTTCACCTTGCATTATAAAGCACCCTGAGATGACTATTATTTTGAACTGGTACAATATAGATAAAAGTGAATTAATTTGCACAATAGTAAATTCCTAATTAGAAATGAAGTGTCTGTCTGAATATTCTTCTTCTTCTTTCGGCTGCTCCCATTCGGGGTCGCCACAGCAGATCATCTGCCTCTGTCTCACCCTATCCCTTGCATCCTCTTCCCTCACACCAGCCCTCTGTGAGTCCTCCTTCACTACAGCCATCAAACTTCTCTGTGGTCTTCCTCTTCTCCTCCTGCCTGGCAGCTTCATTTTCAACATCCTTTGTCCAGTAGATCCACTATACCTCCTCTGGACAAGTCTAAACCATCTCAGCCTTGCTTCTCTGACTTAAACTCCAAACTTCTCAACCTGAGCTGTCCCTCTGATGTACTCATTTCTAATCCTGTCCATCCTGGTCACTCCCAACGAAAATCTCAAAATCTTCAATTCTGCCTCCTCCAGCTCCACCTCCTGTCCTTTTGTCAGTGCCACTGTCTCAAACCATACATCATAGCAGGCCTCACTACTGTCTTGTAAACTTTCCCTTTCACTCTCGCTGCTATCCTTCTGTCACAAAGCACCCCTGACACTCATCTCTGCCTGCTCCACCCTGCCTGCACTCTCTTCTTCACCTGTCTTGTACTTTGTCCTTTGCTTTGGTTGGTTGTTCCCAAGTATTTAAACTCATTCACCTTCACTACCTCTACTCCTTGCATCTGCACCATTCCACCTGCCTCCCTCTTATTTACGCACATGTACTCTGTTTTGCTTCTACTGACTTTCATTCCTCTTCTCTCCAGTGCATACCTCCACCTCTCTAGGCTCTCTTCCACCTCCTCCCTACTCTCACTACAGATCACAGTGTCTGCAAACATCATAGTCCATGGAGACTCCTGCTTGACCTCGTCTGTCAATCTGTCCATCACCACTGCAAACAAGAAGGGGATCAGAGCTGATCCCTGATGTAGTCCCACCCCCACCTTGAACCCATCTGTCACTCCTACTGCACCCCTTTCCACTGTCTCACTGTCCTCATACATGTCCTGCACCACCTTCACATACTTTGCTGTCACTCCTGACTTCCTCATACAATTCCACGGTTCCTCTCTTGGCACCCTATCATATGCTTTCTCGAGATTCACAAAGACACTGATGGAAATTAAGGGAAAATAATGTGTAACTTTGGCAATAGGTAACATTCAGTTAGGTATGAGATTTAACAGGAGAGGTGCAAAAAAATCCCGAAATTGACCTAAACCAGCAGCAAGCTTGTACAGCTTACTATTTGAAAGTTAGCTCTGGTTTAGCTACATATTCTCTAGTCTGTGGTTGAATTCCCTGTGGGAGCAAAACAATCATTTCTGTATTGATATAATTTGCAAACTGGCCACAATAGATACAGTTTACAGTTAACATCAGTCCAATGTTGAGATTTGAAAAGAAGAGAATAGTTGTATATGCAGGTTTCACTTAAGTCAAATAACAAATGATGTTGACAATGGACATGAAGAGTCAGCTTGTTGTATACTTGAGTCATAGCAGACTTTTGATGGACAGAGTCAGAAGAGAAAATAATAATGTCTCCTCTTTACTTTTCTGCTTGCCTCTGATTTTTTTTATATAAAATGCTACATTTGTCATCTTAAAGTAGCAAACTATGAATTTTAGATTTGCCTCAGCTAAATGTAAAATGGCATCTTTGTCTGTGTGTGTGTGTTTATGTGTGTGTGCACGCACACGTGCACACACACATGCAGTCTGTATTCGTTTCTCACGCCCCAGGTTCCTTCCAGCAGAGGAAGCTTCCCTGTCAACCGACTCACACCACGCTGGAGATCAGCTCAGCCCCTCTCAGCATCAAACCAGATTTAAATGTGTGGAAAAAAAGCCAAAGTGATTTGTGAAAAATAGAGAAAGTGGGGGAAAAAAGGAAGGGATTTAAAGTTAAACTACAGGAGAAGAAAGACGTATAAGCACTGCGGGCTGTATTACTTTCGTTCTCAAATTTACAGACTCCATCTCTTTCTCTCTCTCACTCTGTCTCTCTGACTCTCACCCATCCAGACTCTATAGTGTGTGCCCAGTGAAGGGGCACTATCATTTACCTGCACACTAATTAGAACAGTCAGCACAGCAAACTCCACTTCACTCACCAGCAGGCTCATAAATTACATTTCATATGTTTGCTATTTACTGCTCTTTAATTAGAAAAAGTATTTGGAGGAGCAGTCTTGAGGTGCGGTGGAATCTTCTCCTCTCCCCTCTTTCTTATTCTCTATATTGAATAATCAGCCTTCCTCAGAGAAATTTTCTTTTGTTTCTCTACCTTCACTCACTATAGGTGCTTTCGGAATCAAACAAATATTTTTCATAATTATGGTAACTGTTGGAGGTAGTACTTTTACTGTACTGAAATAGTACATTTAACTGTGTCTGCACTGCAGGAGCTGGGGACTAGTGTAGTTCTTAGAAATATGTTTTTAGGCTCTTTATTAGCTCCTGTTATAAAAACACTTGTCACAAATTAAATGTGACTGCTTCCATAGGGATTAAGAGAGTAAGTAACAGCCAAGTGCTGCACCTCAAGCGCACTTGATTAATTGGTCATCGGCAAGTAGGGCCACTATAAAAGCAGAAGTTTTGGCAGTTCGGTGGGCTGCAGCATTTAGGTGTATGTTAACACAAGGAATGATATCAGCAGTGATCTTCGAGAAGCAGTTTTTGCTTCATGTCACTCTAGGAAGGGTTAGAAGTGTATTTCCACTCAGTTTTTAAGATTATTCACAAGTGGAAAACATTCAAGACAGTTGCCAATCTTCCCAGCATATTCCCCCCAAGGTCAGGCTGTGCAATGCTCAGAGAAATTTTTAAAAAGTTATATCTCAGACTCTACAGGCCTTACTGGGCATGTTAAATGTTAAATTTTGTGACAGTACATATAGAAAAAGATTGAACAAGTATGGTTTGATTAAAAGGGTTGCCAGGAGAAAGCGATTGAATCTCTAGGAAGAACATGGCAGCACAGCTTAGGTTTGCAAAGTTGCATCTGAACAAACCACAAGACTCCTTTGGCCAGACAAGACAAAAGTGGACATGTTTGATCATAATGCACAACACCACATTTGACATAAACCAAACAGCATTTCAGCACAAACAGCAAAATTCCTCCGCAATGATGGGAGATATTGATAAAGTCAAACAGAAAATATTTACTTACTTATTGATGCTAAAGATGGTTGTACAAGCTATTGAATCATGGTGTTTACTTGGTTTTTCACAGGACTGCATAGAGTTCTGTTAAAACTCTTAGTATTTGTATCAAGAAAAGCACTGTATGAATATGTGCGTGCTATAAGTGCTGGAAAAGATCTGCCAAAATGCCAACTGTGTACATTAACAGAATATCACAGCTCTGTCACTAAAACATGGGAGACTCTGCAGATTATGATTGTTATTCTGTTAAATTAATGCTTAGATGTGTGTATGACTGTTGTAGTTTTCATTCTTTCAGCTGCAGCCCCGGTGCTGTTTAATGGACTGAGAGCAAACAAAGAACAAACATACAAACAAAATTCAAATATAAGTTTAGACTATGTGCAAATTTGATTTAGACTGCAAAGCAAAAAATTAAGAATAGGATTATTAAATCATGAAATAAAGTTTCTCAACCACTCTGTATTTATTACTGATCTTCAAAGACTTTTGACAGTTTAAAGAAAACTTTGGACCCTTTTACAATAACATACTCTAGTGTAGTGGTTTACATGTTCACCTTACAAGGAAAAGGTCCTAGGTGTGATTCCAGGTGGGGTCAAAAGCCCTTTTCACCACGGAGGGTTGCATCAGGAAGGGCATCCGGCATAAAATCTCTGCCAAATTACCAAAGCAGATTAATACAAGAATACAAGGGAGCAGCTGAAGGTACATTTTAGTACACACACATTTAAATCTATCTATCGATTGATCGATTGATCCCTGCCTCTGGTACTTTTGGAGCACCCATCTTAAGTTTTTATGAGATAGTGGTTTTTGCAAGTAGCTCTCCTATATTAATGATAAATAAAAGCAATATTTTAGAGTTATAAACAGCCAATCTTGCAAACTTACTGATAACATTCTGTTTGCACCTCCAATTCAGTGCTAGCTAATCTGCACAGAACTGTGAATAGAGCATTACATGATTGTGTGTAAAAGATTAGTGGAAGCTAACAATAAAGTGTCAGCAGCGTGGAGATGTGTGATGCTGCTGTTTCACATGTTATGTACCAGCAGGTTCTGCATGTCTATTAGCAGTATTTATTTATTTATTTTTTGCTTAATTTTAATTCAAGTGATACAGAACAAATGGAATGCATATCAGAAAAAGGAGAGGAGTTTGTTAACTTAGAATCAGGTGACTGTGAAAAGCTTTTATTACACCTAAAATACAGTAAAGAGTATCTTCACTTCACCTGTCTTTTTCCAAAGAGCTACTGGTGAAGTGACTTTAGAAACTCCATTCTTCCCTCTTAGAGAAACAGTAAAACTAAACAAACTGAGCAGTGAAACTATCACGACAGTAAATGACAGCAAAACATAGGCAAGACTCTCACTCACCGAAATGAAACAAGTGCAAAGAAATTGGTTAAATTACATAATGAACTTTTGTTTCCTTTTCATAATTCTTTCTTGATCAGGTTATTGTCTGTGTTTTAAATAGTATATATAAACTCTTGAAATGTATATGAACTTTTTAAAATTATTTGCCACATATTTTTTTACAAATCTAGTAAACAATTTTCCGATCAAGTCTTATGTTGCCTTACACATGAAATAATTTCCTCACAGTGTGGAATATATCTAAATAATTTAGCACTGGTTTCTGTAGCAGTCAGGATCAGCCTCTACCAAAGGCTGAGTCTGAATCATTACTTAAAAAGCTAGAGCATGCAAACCTAATACAGCTATATTGCTATTTTAGTTTAGTTTTATCTCAACCAAAGCTATGAAAAGCTATGACACATTTTTCCTCTGCAAGTGCTTAGTCATTGTTTTAGTTTGTCTTGATTTGAGATGCTGCCAGTTCCTGTTGCTGCAGCATGAAAGGTTAAAGGTTCAGGTTCTTTACCACTCAGCTGGGCCATAAAATCAGCCCTGATGATAAAAAGGAGGGACAGGAAGGAATCAGGACAGAGGAGAGAGAGGGACTTGGGTTGACATGACAGAAAGCAAAAGAAGAAGCTGGTAGACCCAGACAAATCAGAGACATCTGTGACAGTCTTGAATTGTGAAGGAAGTTGTTGGCTTATCTCACTTAATGTTTGTTTAGTTTTATTTTTTATTCCATGCTCTCTGTAAAGTCTTGAAATTATATTGCGGGAATATTGTTTCTGAACATACACATTGGTGTGGAATTTTGTAAGGGATATTCTCCAAAGCAGTGAGTGCCACAAATACAGTTTTATTCACCTAAATTGTTAAAGCAAATTGAAGCAAAAAATAGCAGAGGTGGATATCTGAAAGTCTAGAGAAAATAAAACAACCCTTTCCAACCATTTGCATGTTTTTAACCTATTCGTATAATGTTAGCTTTTATTATTTAGAAAATAAATCGAAATCTGTATGTCTTTGTGTACGTCTCTATTCACTAACACCTAGTAACTGTTTAAAACAGAAATATGTAATTCCAATGGCAATGAAAGTGTTAATGGTTATGACTCTTCAGAAGGACTTGGCTAATAGATCCATCTCTATTACAATTAAGGCTTTCTTATAAGGGACCACTTGTGTTTCTTGATGATATATTACAGGCCACAGTGCCTTTTTCTGCTCTGTCTGTACAGCAAAGCCATGCAGTTGTTTCTATAATGTAGGATTAACACAGAACATAAGGAACATATTAGTTTGGGTTGTTCTTTATCATCAGGTACATCAGTGTGAGTAATGTGTGTACTTGGGGTTGAGGGGTGGGGTCATAGGATTGAGGTGGGGGGTGTTGAGGAATGATCTCAAGCAGAGATGCTCCATAAATCTTACTCATAATTGTTTCCCTACTTGGTGTGCAGTCTTGCTTCATAAAGGGGGCAAAGCCAAGGGTGCTCTAAATGTCAGGGGAGCGTTTCACTGATGAATTACCTTTTAAAGATATCAGAGGGAGGTGCATTTCATATGAAAGATGAGACCAGCACAGTCCTTTTAGGCTCTGTCTGCCTGTGTGAGCGTATTTCCCCCCCAGGGGAAATTCATCTTTTTATCAACTGTCCAGAGAAGTCACAGCATACCCTAACTGAATAAATCAAAGAGAATTAGTTAGGTGTGTTCTCTTATCTCTGATGTGCCTGTTTTTCTGGAGAGATCACCTGTAGATGCGGGTAAATGTGTGTGTGTGTGTGTGTTTGTGTTTGTGTCTTTGCAGAACTGGTCTGACAGTAGAGGTGGCTCAAATATGAATGGTTTAGTTTCAGCAGGCAACATAAATAAGCATGTACTCAGCTCTGTCTTTTATCATCCTTTACTGAAGGACCAAGTCTGATTAACGCTAAAGTGTGAATAAATGCACAGCCGCAGAAATAACTTACTTTTGTGTACAAGTTGTAAGCAAGAAATAAGTGGTGCAATATGTGTGTGTGTGTGTCTGATAAGCCTTCTTTGATATCTAGAGTTTGGTTAATACCTTAATGTTAGTCTAGCTAGCTGAGATGGTGCTAGTTTTAACAAAGGTCACAGGATGTCTTGTTGCCCTTGGC
The DNA here is from genome assembly GCA_015106775.1 of Etroplus canarensis. Lineage (NCBI taxonomy): Eukaryota > Metazoa > Chordata > Actinopteri > Cichliformes > Cichlidae > Etroplus > Etroplus canarensis. Next base: position 5,359 of record VUQH01081080.1, on the reverse strand, counting down.
CTGTCTGGGACATCTATCATTACAGACCCACTGCCTCTCCAGATAAGAGCACCAGAACTTCACAGTGCACAGCCTGTCGCTGCAGCAACCTGCTGTGATAGCTCATGCTTAAAGGATAATACTTTTTACACATTAATCAGATGGCTCTTTGACCACGGAGTATTGCGTGGCACAGGTGAAATTGAAAAGCGTGGTTTGGGTCCCTGATAATCTCCACGCAAGCATCAGTAAAATATAGCCACTGGTGTCACTGAAATGCTTCAGAGCCATGGAAGTGATGGCAGCAAGTTTGAAAATGCATGCTTAAAATGTCAGACATACTGAGAGTTTCACAAATTTCTCTTTCCGTTTTAATCTTTCTGGCTCTTCATACCATCTGGATTCTTGGCAAATGTAAACACTGCATTATGAGAGACAGAACATAAAGCTCTATCACTTTCCAATTCTGCTAGAATGCAATTCATTTTTAGTAGACATGTCTGTGGCGTACATCCCTGACAGTGAATCATCAAATAGCCACACAACAAAAAAATCACAAGGCATGGGAAAATATAGTCCCTCCCTATATCAGAATATTGTTTTACAGTGATAGTGAAAACCTTACCTATAGCTCCACCTCTAAAACTGGTTTTAACAGCTGATCTGTTACTTGTTACATAACATAAAAAACAAAAAAATCACTTCTTTAACCTAAATAGCATCTTAGAATTTCAATTTAACAGTTGAAAGTCAAGATTGTTTTGTGTATCTTTTTTATCTTCTGCCCCCATGGACGAGAAATTGCTTTCTTTCTTGCCGTGAAAGCAGCCAGTCAATCGTGTTAATTTTTGTATTTCTTTCCATCAATCACCCTCCCCTCCCCAAGTGTGTTTTTATGTCTGTGCCCATTTGTAGAGCTGCCTCTGTCCTCCCCTATTCTTCCTTTGTGTTTATGTCTGTGAATTTTGGGGAAAAAACATGTCGAGGAGCTCCCCACGGTGATAGTGGCAATTTGGCAATTTGGCTTTCATATCCTTCAAACACTGCTTACTGCTGCTGCTGGGTGTGGGTGTGGGTGTGTGGGTGTGTGTGTGTGTGGGGGGGGGTGCGTGTGTGTGCATATTTGTTTTAAGACACAAGATACAGGTTGTTTTAAGCTACCATTTTAAGACTTTGGCAGCTTTCAACTGTATAGGTAAACAGGGTTATATTTTCTTATGATGTATCTGTGATTAGTCTGTGACACAACTTACAGTAAATAAAGTGAGAAGTGAATGATGGAAGGTTAGTGTCATATTCCTTACCTCTAAGCTGACAGTTTGTCAAAGGCCAAGCAATAATTGAAAAGCATGGGAAAAGTGGATAATGATCGTTTATTTGTGTGAAATTCAAACGAAGGGTTGAGAAAAGCTGGACTTGTCGGTTCAGGGGCTTATCTAGCTTTGGTTGGCTGAGTAATTAAATCAGAGAAGCGAGTGAAGTTCTCCTCAGCTCAGCGCCTCGTCTTGTTTCCTCTTTAATCAGGTGGCTATTAAACCTCTGATTGCACTCCCCATCTTCTGACTTCAGCTTAGCTATTAAACACAGACTGAAAGCATTTTTGGTTTATGTGTGTGTGGATGCACGTCGCATCACACAGGGATATGCAATAATAGAAAGTATAATTTAAATCATAAATGGAAATAAAATAAGGACAGTGCCAATACAATATGACAGTGTGAAGCAGGAAAGAAATGGGTATGGCCATCATAGTAATGTTTTATTTCCAACACCACCTGCACCACTTTCTTCCACTAATCTGACATGTGAGATCTTTAACCTTAGTCTGAACTTAAAATACACATATTAATGATGTTGGCCATGCATCCACAAGCCTATACTTTTTGTCTAGTTTCTCCTCTCCCAATAACAAATGGTTTATATGACTTTGCCATCAAAAATTCAGCAGATTTTTTTCAAATGCTACTAGTGACAGTATGACTCCAAGGTCATATCAGATTCTTCTCCTGCCCTCCAAAGAGATTACACAGATAAGACTAATTCCATACTTAGACGGCTACCGCCGGCCAAGCTGCCTGCATACATGCATTCATATGTTTGAAGCTTGCTTCTGCTGGCATGGACAAGGTTGTTCAGCAAGAGAGTTGACCTTTGGGTTAGAAACAGAGAAAAGCCGCTGTTTTATGTTATACATTCAAGTCTACTATATTTGCCAGCCGTGAAGCTAGTGTTGTTTTCACCTTCTGAGTCTGTCTTGGTGCGTGTGTCATTGTGGCAAAATGTTGTCTCAGAGACACCTACTGTAGAGGGAACAAGCACAAAGGCATTTTTGATTTCTTTGTAGAAACGTGTGTTTGAATGGCTGCCTGTATTTTTTTGGTCGAGACAACAGTGTTGGAGCCATGCAACATACCATAACAAAACTTCACAGCTGTGTATGAGATCAAAATGAAGATGGATGCAACCCATCAATGCCTACTACTCATGTAATCATGAAATAATAGAAAAAAGTCAACATGTTCAGAAGCATTGTTAATGGTGCAGTCCCATTAAAAGATGATTTATAATTGCATCTTGATATCTCTGCTATTTAATCAATGAACATCAGACGATGTGTCTACGATTTTGGATATTGAAAAAAACGATTACAGAAAATATAATGCAAAAGCTGGATATAAAAAGCCTATTTTCAGCACCTGTAGTCCTTTGCATTTCTCTCCATTGTTTTACTTTACATAAACAGAAACATACTCTGAGTTGCACCTATAGCAAGAGGACTTTGTGTACCAAAAGCTTTCCCATCAGCAGAATCCATAAATAAATGAATAAATTGCCCCAAAAAAACATTTGCACACATAGTAACACTGAAATCTGCATAAAAATCGGTTCCAATTATTTATAGTGAGTCTTATTTCATGTGTTTCCCTTTGTGTGTTTTCCTCTAGCCCCCGTCATCCTAAATGAATTAAACTGGACCCAGGCACTGGAAAGGGTCTTCATTGAAAACCGTCGAGAGGACAGCTCTTTGCGCTGGCAGGTGTTTGGCAGTGCCACTGGCATGACACGATACTACCCAGGTAGGTCGCGGGACACTGACTCAACAATCTGCCTTATAACTCACTGCAAGATAAAGTCTAAATTGACCCTAAAGATCCTCAGCTGGAGAACATTGCCAATCTCTTATCAGATGGCTCTACTGGTAACTCGATGGATAGAAAGAAATTATGATTACCTTCATCTAATCTGATCTGAAATATCCTACAGTGCACTGGATGGCCTGTAATGTATTTTCTTGTACTCTTTAGCCACTCCGTGGAGGGCACCCAATAAAATTGACCTGTATGATGTTCGCAGAAGACCATGGTAAGTGCCCTCTTCACGGAAACCATGTGTCTGCAAGATGTTAAGTCTTAGCATACTATCAGTATTTTTATGTTTTGTTACAACTGAGGTGTATTGGTTATTTTAAGAAGAATATGAAATGAGATTTACCTGGAGTCATTTTCAAAGGTGGATGCAAAGTCTTTAGAAGTTTAAGCAGTGACAAAAAATATGTTGAAATTGTTCTTTTACACTCTACAATGTTGCTCATACACGTAATCCTTTCGATCACTGTTCAGCAAACTGAGCTTCAGTATAACCACACACTGATTTAAAGTCTGACTTTAAGTGATATTCTTCATATTGGTCGTAACTTCCATTTTGTCTTTGTCTTGAATGGGAGTCAGTTGCATACCAGGTGCGTCCCACTGAGCATTGAGGGCAAAGGGGTTTGTGCAGGTCAGCAGAAAGACCCATAACCAATGCAAACATCAGCAGTAACAGTGGAGTAAAAATGCAAAAAAAAAACTGCAGAAATTTGACTTGCCATTGCAACACCTGTGCTGTCAGCAACTATGCCATACCATCTTAAGACTGTGACAAATTGTGATCTGTTTTCATTCTACACGCACGAACTGTAGCCATTTTTATATTGTAATTTGTGGCGTAAAATTGAAGCAATGGCCTGTGTCAGTTCAGTGCATATGCCTGTTGTTTTTATACTGAAAATAATCTGAGGTAATTTACCTGTGTTTGCATTTAAAATGCTCTCCACAAAGTAGCACACTGCATGCATCAGTGCAGCTATTATGGTAATGCTACTGACAAATACTCAATATAAATTAACTTTTAAAAGGAACACCATTTTCTGAGAATGTCACTTACTGTCTTCATTTAAAGAGATTTTGTGAATGCAGCCTCATTTACAAAGAAAATATGTAACACTTAAGTCCAGTAAGCATGAGCGTTCCTCTCCAGTGTCTAAAGTATTATTTCGTTTAATGAGGTCAAAATGTTTTTCTGACCATTTTCTGGCCAATATTTATGACGGTAATATACATAAAGAGAGCAGTAAGATACAGTTCATTTTCTTGGAAAAGGGGTGTAATGTTTGTAAATAAAAAAAGTACCTACTTTGAACTGGGTTGTCTGTTCAAAAGCTGATACCTGTAGAGCGCGTTGAGCTGGACAGAAATAGGCTGCGTTGGGCTAAACAACCCACCCGCCCAAGCTTCCTGTCCACCCCTTGACTTTCTGTCTACCTGCCACTGTCACATCAGCTTTGCAGCAGCACTGCCTGTTGCCTGGTTACAGGTTGGAGTGAACTGGACATAATCATGACAGCACTGTTGATTAGACCTGACCCCATTTTCCATCTCTGTCTCCGTCCAGCTCAAACTGAGTGGCTGTTTTGAGGTCAGGCCAGGCTGGAGGATGAAGTCAACAAGCTCAGAACAAAACAAACGCAAGCGACCCTTTCTACTGTGTTACAGTTTTTATGAAACTTAGGAGCCCAAATACAACCCCAAATCAGAAAAAGTTGGGACAGTATGGAAAACACAAATAAAAAAAGAAAGTAGTGATTTCCAAATTTACTTTGACTTGTATTTCATTGCAAACAATACAGCAGCACATTCTTGCAACACATTTCAAAAAAGTTGGAACAGTAAAGCATTTACCACTTTGTAATGTTGCCATTCCTTTTCACAACACTTAAAAGACATTTAGGGACTGAAGACACCAAATGATGAAGTGTTTCAGGTGTAATTTTGTCCCATTCTTCCTGCAAACAAGTCTTAAGGTGGGCAACAGTACGGGGTCTTCGTTGTTGCATTTTGCGCTTCAAAATGCGCCACACATTCTCTGTTGGAGACAGGTCGGGACTGCAGGCAGGCCAGTCAAGTACCCGTACCCTCTTCCTCCGCAGCCAGGACTTTGTAATGTGTGCAGAATGTGGTTTTGCATTGTCTTGTTGAAATATGCATGGGCGTCCCTGGAAAAGATGTCTTCTTGAAGGCAGCATATTGTGCTCCAAAATCTCTATGTACTTTTCAGCATT
>VUQH01081078.1:0-18497 GCA_015106775.1 Etroplus canarensis | reverse complement strand
GATTGATAATATGAGAGTTCAGGCAGGGTGGAGTGGGTGGAGACGAGTGTCAGGGGTGATTTGTGACAGAAGGATAGCAGCAAGAGTGAAAGGGAAGGTTTACAAGACGGTAGTGAGACCTGCTATGATGTATGGTTTGGAGACGGTGGCCCTGACAAAAAGACAGGAGGCAGAGCTGGAGGTGGCAGAACGGAAGATGTTGAGATGTTCACTGGGAGTGAGCAGGATGGACAGGATTAGAAATGAGTCCATCAGAGGGACAGCTCAGGCTAGTTTGGACATGTGCAGAGGAGGGATAGTGGACATATTGGACAAAGGATGTTGAAGAAGGAGCTGCCAGGCAGGAGGAGAAGAGGAAGAGCACAGAGAAGATTGATGGATGTGGTGAAGGAGGACATGCAGAGGGTTGGTGTGAGGAAAGAGGATGCAGGGATAGGGTGAGATGGAGGCAGATGATCTGCTGTGGAGACCCCTAAAAAGAAGAATTGGTGAACTGCTTTTAACTCCATTTTATTTATTGTGCCAGTACAAAAGTAACTGAGTTAAGGTATCTAAAAGGGACTACAAAACAAATTAAATAACCTTAACCTTAGTCCTGCCAGCTATATGACCAGCTAGACGACCGACAGTACACAAAACTTATCTGGTACATCAATATATTGTGGTCCAGCAGTACAAGGGTTAAGATGTTAAGTTGAATCTTAACTTGTTCACATTAAGACTCATTAGAAACAAATGCTACATGTAATAAAATCACACAACCAGTTTCCATTATTTTGGTTCGCATCAAACTCCAAAAAAAGAATTGATTGGGAAATTTCACATCTTGCACTAATTTTGCTTCTTTGAAAAATTAATTTTATCATTTTACTTAAATCTTAGTGCATTAATTTACCTCATAAATCACAATACTTAAGTCAGAACTCTCATCTGTAAATTCTGAAGGGACATGGAAATAGCCCCCATCCCTATTCAGCAACTTTTAGGTCTGTTAAATATTCCTAGATTTTTTGTCATACGATGGCTTGAAACACAAATGAAAAACTGGAAGAAAAACATAGATGTTCCTTCACAAAATAGGTCGAGCTGAAAGCTCGGTGATATATTTAGGTTAACCAGATAATAAATCAAGACATATGGACCAGCAGAGCATTTTTTGCCTCTTATCTCACAGCTGACTTGTTCCGTGGTATATTTCTGTGGAGGTACAGGCTATAACTATCCCTGTAACAGTACTGTGGTGGTGTCGTGTCTATTGTTACTTTCAGTTCTCTGTACAGCTGGTGGGAAAGTTTGGTACTTCTCCTAGGCTTACCTGAGTGTGTTCATAACTTATGAACAGAATTTTGAGCCAAGCTGCCGGAGATGCCCAGTTTGGTGGCTCTGTGGATTACAGTTATTGTTTTTGCAGATAATGTGGTCCTATTGTCTTCATGGATGAATGACAGCTACAGTGCCTTGTGAAAGTTTTCCATACGCCTTGATTTTTTTCCACGTTGTCACGTTACAACCACAAACAAATGTATTTTACTGGGATTTTATGTGAGAGACCAACGCAAAGTAGTGCATCATTGTGACGGGGAAGGAAAATGATGGATGGTTTTCAACATTTTTTACAAATAAAAATGACAAGTGTGGTGCTCTTAGGTATTCAGCCCCCCTGAGTCAATACTTGGTAGAACCACCTTTCACTGCAGTTACAGCTGCAGGTCTTTTGTGTCTACCAGCTTTGAACATTTACACACTGAAATTTGTGTCCATTCTTCTTTGCAAGACAGCTCAAACTCAGTCAGATTGGATGGAGAGTGTCTGTCAACAGCAGTTTATGTCTTCACAGATTCTCAGTTGGATTGAGGTCTGGACTTTGACTGGGCCATTCTAACACATGAATAAGCTTTGATCTTTAACCATTCCATTGGAGCTCTGGCTGTATATTTGCAGACTAACAGGTTTTCTTCCAAGATTGTCCTGTATTTGTCTCCATCCATCTTCTCATCAGCTCTGAGCAGCTTCCCTGTCCCTGCTGAAGAGCATGAAGCTGCCTCCACCATGTTTCACAGTGGGGATGGTGTGTTCAGGGTGATGCACAGTGTTAGTTTTCTGTCACACAAAGCATTTTGCATTTAGGCCAAAAAGTTCAGTTTTGGTCTCCTCTGAAAAGAGCACCTTCTTACATGTGTTTGCTGTGTTTCTCACATGGCTTGTGACAAACTGCAAACAGGACATCTTTTGTCCTTCTTCTTGCCACTCTTCCATAAAAGCCACATTTGTGGGGTGCACGACTAATAGTTACCTTGTGGACAGATTGTCCCACCTGAGCTGTGGATCTCTGCAGCTCCTCCAGAGTTAACATGGGCCTCTTGGCTGCTTCTCTGATTAATGCTCTCCTTGCTCGGCCTGTCAGTTTAGGCGGACATCCATGTCTTGGTAGGTTAGTCTATCCATTTTCAAATGATGGAATGAACAGAGCTTTGTGAGATGTTCAAAGCCTGGGATATTTTTTATAACTTAACCCTGCTTTATCCCTGACCTGCCTGCTGTGTTCCTTGGGCTTCATGATGCTGTTTTTTCACTAATGTTCTCTAACAAACCTCTGAGGCCTTCACAGCTGGATTTATACTGAGATTAAATTACACACAGGTGGACACTATTTACTCATTAGGTGACTTTTGAAGATAATTAGTGGCACTGCATTTTAGTTTGGGGTATCAGATTAAAGGGGGCTTAATACATATGACCACCACACTTTTAGATTTTTATTTGTTAAAAATTTTGAAAAACACGAATCATTATCCTTCCACTTCACAATTATGCACTACATTGTGTTGGTCTGTCACACAAAATCCCAATAAAACACATTTATGATCGTGGTTGTAATGTGACAAAGTGAAGAGTAAAAGAGTAAAGAGAGTTTGGGATGTAATTTGGGAGGTACTGCAGCTTGCACTGGCTCAGTTTGAGCTCAGTGCATAACAGTGAGGATGAGGATAAGCTTTTGTCTGAGCCCATTTTCAGCCAACCATCCGTCCATCCATCTTCTTAACTGCTTATCCAGCTTAGCATCAGGGAATAACTCAGGCCTACCTCAGCTATCATAGGGAGAGAGGTGGGGTTCACTCAGGACATGTAGTCAGGCCATCACAGAAGTTCTGTTGCCCAAGCTGTGAAGATGTTCTGAAAAGAATGAAAGCAACAGTTCTGTTTGTGTGTGTGTGTGTGTGTGTGACCCTGTGAGCAGATCAGATCTCAGAGCTGCTGAAGCCTCACAGAGTCTGCCTGGTGACGCCTGTTACTTTGAACCACTCCAGTCAGTCAAGTGGGAGGTCAGCCAGCAGGTTTGTGGTGAGTATCAGACAAATTCACTCTTGAGAAAACCAAGGCTTTGTATCTCATATTAAGTTCATGATTACTTCAAGTCCCATGAAAAAGTAAGTAAACCTGAAAGGAAATTGTTAAGTTGTTTGACATCCAGACAGACAACAAAGTTTCATACTGGGCCACCACATGCTGCCAGAACAGCTTCAGTGTATCTTGGTGTTAATTCTCCAAGTGTCTTGGAGCTCTGTTGGAGGGATGGAGCACCATTCCTCGGTGGCTAGATCATGATGGTGGGGAGTGTCTTCTGTCTGGTTTTAATTGTGTTGAGACCTAGTGACTCTTTCTCCCTATAATTTGTTACACCTTCAATATCTTTAAAATCAGTCACATTCAAAATTCATCAGTTTAAACGTAGGGGTTGAAGTTTAGGTGTCAAAGCTTAGGAACTGGCTGATGGACCCTGTCTTATTTAAAGCTCTGAAACCTCTGCATGTACACAACTGGAAAAATGGAAAATGTATGTGCATAAAACTGTGTGAAATGAATGCTAACAGACAGTCTCTACTCAATTATACATTTTTTCAATGCAAGTTAGAAAAAAATAATATGAATATCAATCCTTCCAACTATCCATTTCCTTCCACTTATCCAGTTCAGGGTCAGCGTGGGGCTGGAGCCTCAGCTGTCACAGAGAGACAGACAACCTTTGGCCAACACCTGTGGCCAATTTAGAATCACATTTTAACCCAACCCCCTGCATGTCTTTGGACTGTGGGAGGAAGCCAGAGTATGCAGAGAGAACCCACCAAGGTACAGGGAGCGCATGCAAACTCCACACAGGAAGGTAATCAGGCATGCCAGTGGATTTAAACCCAGGACTTCTTGCTGCTGCTAGGTGGTGCGGTGGTGAGCACTGTTGCCTTACACCAAGAGGGTTTGGGTTCAAATCCAACAGCTGGCTGCCTTTGACCCTTCTGGAGTTTGCATGTTCTCCCTGTGTTTGTGTGGGTTCTCTCTGTATACTCTGGCTTTCTCCCACAGTCCAAAGACATGCATGGGGTTAGGTTAATTGGTGATTCTAAATTGACTGTAGGTGTGAATGTTTGTTTGTCTCTCTGCGGCAGACTGGCAACCTATCCAGAGTGTACTCTGCCTTTTGCCCTATGATAGCTGGGATAAGCTCCCCCCCCCCCTCCAGACCCTGACATGGACAAGCAGAAGAAAATGAATGATCTCCTTGCTGTGAGGTGACAGTACGAACCGCCATGCTGCCCTGAATAATAACTAATGACACTGAGTTTTTAATAAACAGTATTGCCATTACAATAGTTATTTATTTGAAATAATAATAAAAAATAATAAATCTAATGTGACGTTCTCATATTTATATAGTGTGATTAGTTTTACTGACCACTCAAAACACTACAACTAGAGGCTACATTTTAAACATACTTTAACACACTGTATATAATTCAAATGCTTTATCTACCTCACATCCAGCAGTTACACTGACACACGTGTGTTAGTGCTGTGGAGGAAGCCTTAGTAAATGTTGGGTTTTAATCTTGAATTCAAAGTCTAAGTATACCTTAGACAAGAGTAGATTTCCCCATTAGGGGATTAATAAAGTATATAATCTTCTTCTTCTTTAACAACAACAGTAAGTAAGTTTTGCTTTACGTTTAACCTAATTATGGGCATTGTAAATGGGCAAAATTATATGACAAATCTCTCCAAAACAACAGTGTTCCTGTGAAGCGGGGACTTTGTTCTGCCAGTTTGATATCTAATGTCTCGTCTCACTCTGTCTCAGTCTGTTTTAATGATTTTGTCTCTTTGTCTCAGGTACTGAGTCTATGGAGAGGTTACCTGGTTGTAAACAAGCAGCCTGTCAGGGTAAAGCACTTTCTGTTAGTAAAATATTTCCTTTAAACCAAAGCAGTTTAATATCAGCAGAACATTGTATGATAAGGTTTAAAGTAAGTGGGTTTTTCACATGATATGACTTTTCTGAATGATTATTATCCACACTAACTGGTTCTGGAAAGATACTGTTGAGTGAGCAAAATGTTTTTTTTGTGTGTGTGTGCTTAAGTTGCCCCCGATGCATCTGTTGTTGAGTGTGAGAATGGGTGAACATGGCTTATAATATAAAAGTGCTTTGCTTGTTAGTCACTGAGACTGGAAAAGCCCTTTACCAATGACCATTTTAATAAGGAGACGCCACAGTTACTCAAAAAAGCCCACATTTACCTCTGAGTGTGTGTTGTCACATACATATTTTGTCTTGATGTACAGGTGGAGAGCACATTCAGCTACCTGGAGATTTGTTCCATCAGTATTCACAGCCACACACAGGTACACCATCACTGTATATCTACAGTTTTTCCCCTTTATCATGCATTATGTTATGCTCAACATATAAAAACTCGTTTTTATATTCAGTACAGAACTTAATTCTATATAAATCATCATTTAAAAACAGCAGGATAGTAATATACTGTGACAAAGATGTAAGTTAACATATCTGACTTTATGAAATAGGCTCTAGGTTGTATATGCAAACAGTCATACATGTACGACATGCATGTGTTACAGATGATGCTGGAGACAGACAGACAAACTCTGTATTTCACTGTGTTACAAGTGGAAGATCTTGAGGCCATGATCAGTCACATGACTGCCTCACTGAAGAGGATCTTTCCTGATTCTTCTCCAGGGTGGGTCTCTCTCCGCAACCAGAGAACAAACTGGCGTCCATTGTGCAAAGGGGTCATACCAGCCACAAAGCTAATGGCTTCTAAAGCCATTAGTCAGAAAATAGCCAAAAAATGTATGTTTATCAACTGGATAGCCTTTCATATGAAAAAGAATATTTTTCACTTCACAGAGTCCTGTGAAAAATTATGTACACCCTTACTGCTTCCATGTTATTTCAGAGGGTAAGTAGCAGCCAGCTGCTGCTAACCAAATGCATTTGATTGATCATCAGCCAGTGTGAGCACCTACATAAAAGCAGACGAGTGGGCAGTGTGTGTGTTAACACAATGCCACGATCTTCACAGGATATACACACCAAGGTCAGATCATGCAATGCTCAGAGAAACTGCAAAAGACCCAAAAGCTACGTCTCAGACTCTGCAGGCCTCAGTTAGCACGTTAAATATTAAAGATCAAAACAGGACAATTAGAAATAGACTGACTGAGCATGGCTTGTTTGGGAGGGCTGCCAGGAGAAATCCTCTCTCTAAAAAGAAGAGCAGCACAGGCAGCACAGCTTAGGTTAACAAAGCAGCATCTGAACAAAGCAAAAGACTTGTGGAACCATGCTCTTTGGACAAATGAGACCAACGTGAAGTTGTTTGGCCATAATGCACAGCACCATGTTTGTTCAAACACCTTACACCAACTGTTAGCACAGTGGTGGCTGATAATCCACGCTTGGTTTGCAGCCACAGGACCAAGCCACCTGCAGTCATGAACCACAAGTCAGAACCATGAGCTCCTCTGTGTACCAAAGTATTCTTGAGTCAAATGTGAGGACAACTGTCGCATAGCTAAAGCTTGGTCCAAACTGGCTTATGAAACAGGTCAGCAGCAAATCTCGAACAAAATGGATGAAAAAAAATGAACCTAGTCAAAGCCCAGACCACAACCCCATTGAAATGCTGTGGTGGGACTTTATAAGAGCTGAGCATAGATGACTGCCCACAAACCTCAATGAATTGAAGCAATGCTCTAAAGAAGCCTCATGATTTCCTCTTGCAGACACAGGTGATCAAGTGAAACCAATTCAAAGTGCTAAATGCTTTTAAAATATAGCAGAATGAAATCCCCCTTTTACCTAATAAAATAAAAGAATAAATAAATATTCTGCTACAGTAGATTTCTACATGTCAGCCCAAGAAAACAGTCCGTTGTGATAATAAGCTTTTCCCTGCTTTCATGTGTCTTTCACCCACATCTCTGCAAATCTCTGGGCAGGGAAGGAGGCAAACATGTTCCATTTATTGAGATCAGCAGCGTGCTTTCAGGGTTTGTGATTCAATAAATATGTGGAGCCGTGTATCAAGGCTTTGTAGCAGGGTGTTGCAGACAGCACCAGTTAATGACAGCAACTCAGCAATTTGAAAGAAGAAGCCACAGAGCTCACTTTTAAAGGAAATTCTGATGTAGATGATGTAGCAGTTTAACACTCACTCATCTACCCACTCACTGTTCTTGTGAGGTTCCTGTAAAATATTATGACCTTCTGCCCTGAATCACTTTCATTTGCCTTTTATTTTTTTGGAGGTAGTTTTCACTTTCATTTCATTTCATTTACTTATTGTCATTTTTCTATGTGCACTAGTGCACATAGAAAAACAAATTTTGCATCCTCCAGCATATCTGAAACAGTGTGCTTAGAATAGGATCTATATTAACCAAGTGTATGACCCAATTTTAGCCAAGCTTTAGCTGTTGGACAGATGTCCTCAGATTTGACTCTAGCACACTTTTATTTGAAGAGCAGTTTATGGTGGACTCTATGACTGCAAGGTGCCCAAGTCCTGAGTGCTTGGTTCTCATGAAACATGGCGCTGTGCATTAAGGACAAACATGTCCACTTTGGTCTGGTCTGTCCAAAGGACATTGTTCCACAAGTCTTGTGCTTTGTTCAGATGCAACTTTTCTAACCTGAGCTGTGCTGCCATGTTCTCCAAAGAAGCCATACTTGTTTAGTCTTTTTCAAATTTTACTCTCTAATTTTACTTTAACATTGAACATGCTAACTGAGGTCTGCGGAGTCTGAGAAGGTAGCATTTGGATTTTTGTGCGGTCTGACCTTGGGGCATTGTGTCAATACAAACCTGAATGCTGTAGACCAGCAAACTGCCCAAACTTCTGCTTTTATGGAGGTGCTCACGCTGGCTGATGATCAATTAATCGAGGTCATTTGATTAGCAGCGCCTAACTGTTACTTATCCTCTTCATTCCCATAGAGGCAGCAAAAGGTATACTTAGTTTTTACAGAACTACATTCTGTCACGAACTTTACTATGCAATTCACTTTGGTGACTAACAACAATGAGTTCCTAGCAAACATGGCCAAACATGGCCAAAACCATGACGTTATCAAAGCTGGTGGTGGACGGCAGACAGTCAGATGCTGATGTTGTTCAACATACAAAAGAGGCCGTGTCAGAGTAGGAAATGTAGATCAGATTATTGCAATAAAAAAGATTAAATACATCTTTATTGTATTTTTAAAATAACTAGAATTAATCTGGTTAGTGCTCAGTTGTGAACATTCGTTCACGTAACGTCTTCTACACGTACACTGACAAAAAGCAAATAAACTTTGAAACCGTTCATGGTTATGCACATCTAAATTCCATCTCATCTGTTGCATGGTGAACTTAGCATAGGATGCCATGACTTTAAGTGAGTGATGAAATAGTTCAGTAAGATGAGAAAAGTTTAAGTGATCATAAATTTTTGACCTAGACATGTTTTAGCTTTTTTAACCTTAAACAACAGCTAAGCTCCTAATCAACAGCCAGCTGATTTCTGTCTTATATTGATAACAAACGTTAGCATGCTGATATGCTAAACTTAGATGATAAATAGAGGAAACAGAGGCCCTCACCAGTGATAAGTCTGTCCTAGAGAATACCCCGCTCTATTATTGTCCTGATATCTGATAGTGAATGATAATACCTTATAAAATGCACATCATGTAGCATTCAGCAACACTTGAACGCTATAAACTCATCAGGAAAGTATTTATGGATGGAATGGATCAAGTGTGCAAAGAGCAGTTTTCCTATAGACTATAACTGGACTTGTTTTTGCAACCACAGATATTTTCTAATGCTGGCAGTTAAAAAGAGTGCAAGTTTAAAGTACTTCTGCACTGGTTTCACTTCTCGGGCCCGGAAAAAATATCCTTATCTTATACACACTATGTGGAAACAATCACCATCACCAATGTCAAAGTACCTACATTTGTATGGGGGAATATCTACAATCTTGGGATCAATATACTGTTGAACTATTTATAGAGTATTTCAGTGGCATAGTGTACACTTCCCATTTTCCCTTTAACCTTCAGAAAGCTGCTAAAGACAGTTCCTTCAGATCTCCAGGATAGACTTCTCACACTGACTGGTGTGATAGAGGAGCAGATGAACAGCCAACCTGGCTACTGTGGTACGTTCCTTTCATTTTACAGTACTGGATGTAGGGTTCATTGGATATATGTTACTATGTTGACAAGTAAACATGTCTGAACTTGTACTGTGTGTGTCTTTTCAGCTGAGATAGATAGATAGATAGATAGATAGATGTGAAAGGGCTGAAACAAGGAGAGGTAACTGAAGCTGAAATAAGAGAGCAGCGTGTTCTCTGTTGGTCAGAGGTGAGGTGTTGTATAGCATTTGGGTTGGGTTAAGATTCAGGTTAGCACCTTATGATACCAATATTAGCTACACTAACGAGATGATCACAGATACTTTACATCTCAAAGAAGCTTATACCTTTGCAGCTGGAAAAAGTGAGTTTGACTATTGTTCCCCAGGAGGATTCTCTGATACCTATGCTGCTTTGTGTGATTTCAATGAGATGCCATTTAGAGAGGAGATTCAGTGGGTAAGTCACTATTGCAACAACATACAATGTATTAATGTACCATTTGTGCCAGACTTTATTAGAATCATTTTGAACATAAACTGTACCACGTACAGGTGATAATAAGCAAATTTCAGCATGGGTGTTTTAAAGTATTACATGTTGAACTGTTAATGCAGGATGTTGACAACATCTATTACATCCACAACTGGAAACAATTCAACCTGCAGGACTTCAGCCACTTAGACAGCAGGTGAGGTGTGGCACAGTACCAGACAATCCAGTCTTAGCTTAGCTATACTACATACTTCATGTCTCCTCTCCTCACAGGGACTTGGCATTGGCAGTAGCAGCTCTGTCCTTTAACGAGTGGTTCACAAAGATCTACTGCAAAGACCTCAAACTGGTACGCTGTTTCTCTCTCTTTTTATGTGCTTTAGTGCTGTTAAAGTTAGGTAACAATTTGTACCCTTCAATCCAGGCTTTATTCAAGATGATTATGGTGCTGAGGGTAAAGCTTTTATTAATTACTCTGTAAAATCCACATGAAATGCTAATTTTATTTTATTGTTTGCCCTTTTATTTACTTCTGACCACGGACATTAGCAAGCTGAGCAAATGATAGTTATCTCCTTAGCTGTTATTCTTAATGTGTATATTTAACAAAAGTTATGATAAACAAGATGTATTAATGTTGAGCATTTTAGACCATAATGGTTCCTTAGAAGTGGTTCAGGTCTATCCTTATAAATCATCACATGTCTTGATGGTGTGTGTGATATTTCCTGTTTCCCATTTTGGCTGTGAATCAATACTTCCTCAGACCAAATACATGATGTGATGGAGTGAATAAAATGCCCCAATCCTTACAGATGAAGCTGCAATGAACTCCCACCCGCAGTTCCTGGGGAGCTTATTATGTGTGTGTCAGTGAGAGAAACTTGGAAACAACTCACTACGTCTTTCTTTTGGTCTCTGCTTTTTCTCTTTCAGTCAGTGGATGTCCAGCAGCAACTGACCTTCCTGCTCTCCAGATCTCCCAGTCTGCAGGAGCTCTCACTGGAGGCCAGTGGGCTGAAGCTGTGAGTTTGTGTGTGACTGTGTCCATATATATCGATGGGTCACTAGTGAGCCCTACTCCCCTATGGATGGGGCCATGATCATCATACAGGAGACCACTGACACTGATAGAAATGAGGTCATCACTTAGTGCACCAGACCTTTATATTGATTTGCAATGATCCACTCCTCTAAGGAAAATAGTGCACCAAAACCAGGCCAGCAGAATGCTTAGCACAGTATCATAGAAATAGTGCTTCCTGTCACTGTAGGGGTCAAGGGTTTTAACAAAGACTGTCAGACCCAACCCCCACACAAGACCTCGGTACAGTTTAAGAAAATTTCTCTCATAAAGTGTTGGTTTAAGATCACAGCTCTGTGATAAGCTCCGCTGTCCCAGGGTTCCTTGTTCTTTTTGTGACTGAACATAATACTTTGTGACTCTGGATTTGAGACCAAGTAGATACATCTCTATAACCTAAATTCAAACATCTTTATTGTATAAAACAGTTGGACAATACCATATACCTCAGGGGACAAAAACTTACCTTTCTACTACTGTAGGGACTTTGCAGTCAAAATGGCAGCTGCCCTTGGAGAGCATACCTCCTCTACCCTGCAATCGATCAACCTCTCAGGAAATTCAATAGAAGACAAAGGTGAGCTTTTTACATCTCACATCTTATTGATGTATTTGGTTGTGACACTGAAATCAGCTGTGGGAAGTTTATCACATTTACTGCTAAAATTCAAAATTACTGCTCTATAGTTATATTCCTCCACCAAGCAGTTACAATATGTTTTAAATCCATGTACTGTATGTGGAGACTCACAGAATGCACTCTGGGTAATGAAGACTTTAAAGGAAAGGTATGAAGTGACTAGCAAATGAATTTAATTCTGCGAGAACCCAAAGTGGTGACCATTACAAAAGAAAAAAGTAACAAATATTGAAGGGACTTCAAACAACCAATTGCAGCCGGAAAACATAAAATATCTAAACAATCCTCCTGCCAATGAAAAGTGAAAAGTGTTTTTGTGAATTACCTTTTAAATTTCACAGTCAAAAAAGTGGCCTATTGTTTTTAATTAAACTTGAAATGCAAGTGCATAGAGATGATGCAACAATAGGTAATAATAACTGTACAAAAACATGCCAAACAATTCTGTACCATTTACAGGATTATATACGTTATTGTTATATCTGCATTATTTGCACAATAGAGATTGGGGAGTGATGATTAATTATCCCCACTGAAGAAGAGGTGAAGGGCTGGATGGATGAATGGATGGATGGATGGATGGATGGATGGATGAATGGATGGTTGGATGGATGGTTGGTTGGATGGTTGGTTGGATGGATGGATGGATGGTTGGATGGATGGATGGATGGATGATTGGATGGATGGATGGATTGATGGATAGATGGATGGATGGATGGTTGGTTGGATGGTTGGATGGATGGATGGATGGTTGGATGGATGGATGGATGGATGGATGGATGGATGGATGGATGGATGGATGGATGGATGGACAGCTATCAGTAATAGTGATGGCTTAAATCCAAAAAGTGTCATGTCAGTGAGAGAAAACAGGCAATATAGCACTGGAACTGGCTGAACTAAATGCGTTGGAGTCATCAGTAATTTTATTAACTCTACCTGCACTTTTTCTTCTTTAGCTAAGAAGGGTCCCATTGAAAGAGTCTGTTTTCATCAACACATTGTCTGTTGCTCATTTTAATGGAGCTCCTGTGTCTCAGTGTCCTAGTCAAAGAAGAATTCCTAGAAGTTACATATCACGTGTATTAATGTGTTGTGCTTTCATTGCCAGGTGTAATAGCTCTCAGTCAGAAGTTGGAGCTCCTGGATAAAGGACTCAGGCTCCTTTCTCTATCCAGGGTGTCAATGACCGCTAAAGGTAAAGTCATGCTATAACTTTTAGAGTCCATGTGCTGTTTTTAATCAGAGTTTTATAAACTGCGAGGTGAAGCAGAATAAAGATGGAGTTGGTGTAAATATATAAAGAGGAGGTGAATGCCTTTGACTTTTACTCGTGCATCTCAAAAAATTAGAATCTCTTGTAAAATGTTCATTTTTAAACATAATTCAAAAAGGTAAACTTTCATGTAAGCCATATAAACTTTCATAATTCAGACTTTCATCCTCTGTGGGTTACCCTCTCCATAGAGAGTGTCAGTGATTGTCATCTGGACAACTGTCAGTTCAACAGCCTCAACAGAACTAGACAGAGATGCAATATTTATACTGCATCTCAGTGCAAACATGCCTTATTCAGCATAATAATTATTTGTGCATGGTCTGATTTTCTTCCAGGTCTTGGCTATCTGAGTCAGGTGTTGTCTTCCAATCAGACGTTCTCAGCATCTTTGGCCAGTCTTGATCTGTCTGGTAACCCCAGCAGCCTGGTTTCTGAGGAAGCCACGGTACACTCTGCTCTACCTGTGCCTTTCATGTAAAATGATATGGACTGAGGACAGAAGACACAAAGAATACTCACATGATTGCTTTAAGAGTACACATACTGCCATCATCCAGGAGCAGAACTCATTCACTTTACTAACTGTACTTGCAGGAATGTTTAAAACAATGAAAGCAAAGTAGCAATGCCAAGCAAATAGCTACAGTAAATCTGACCTTTTCCCACTTTTTTTAGGTTTACAGACATTATAATTTCATTTCAGAGTATGTAATTTCAAATTACAACATTTTACAAAGTTTTCCAGGAAAACCTTAAAAACCTAAAGAGGTTAAATCTTCAGAAACACTTGTAGTATATAGAACAATTTTATTCGTTGACTGAAACATTTCAGCTTGTGGTCCTGAGGGATGATTACCCCAGTGAAATCCACAAGCTGAGATGTGTTGTTCAGTCAATAAAATTGTTCTGTTTACTAGAGTTGCTGGAATTTCAACCTTATCAGACTTTAACCTCGTCTCCATGCTCCAAGGAAATAAGTAAAGATGTTCCAGAGGCATCTACTCTGTTTCTAGAAACCTTGAACAACTTATTCTTAATTAAAGGCACTAATTGGAACCACAGCATGCAGAATTTAACTGCAACACTTATCCTGCTGTTACCATGAGTTACATATAAACCATCTTAAAAACTAGTAAGTTTTTTAAAAGTATTAGAGAACAAAGGAAAAGGTAATAATTTAAACCATTTTTACCTATTCAGCTGTCTGCTCAAGTCCACTCATTAATAAGTGTGGATTTCATCACAGTTATAATCAACGTCATGTTCACCGTGACTCTGCTCTCTGGCTGGTATAAACTTTCTCTTCATGTTGGAAATGTGCTTCACTCCCTGCGGTCTCTTTCTGTCTCACCCTCTGTGTGAGAGCAGCTGCTGCACCTGCTGTATGACCTTATTCTGTTTGTGCCACACATTTAGTCACAGCGAGTGGCTGCATTAATCAAGTGTAACATATCCCTCACCACGCAACTGAGTGTGATTTCTGTCTTTGAGTCAGTTGTCGCGGTAACACAAATCAGTTTCCAGGTCCTTCAGACACTGTTTGCTGTCCAAATCATGAAAGCACCTGTCCCTCCTGTCTTACTGTCCATGACATTTGCCTTTTTGCTTGATTGACTCAGGACGCACTTGACACTACAGTGACTCACTAAGCCATCTTGTGGCACAAATTAGTATTACACAAAAGGCCAGACCAGCCTGAAGACCCAAATTAGTAATTACAAGCCAATTTCAGAAACCAAATACAAAGATGTTTTTGACCCAAGAGCATAGCAGTTGTCTTTCTACAGTCTGTTGATGGCATGAGCCTTGTTAGCATGGCATGTGTGAACAGAAATTATGTATCATTTAAGCTGTCTTCTGTCTCCAGTAAACCATGTCTAACATTATGGTGCATTTATGTGTCTTGCAGTTTCTCTTCAAGTTCTTGTCCAGTACAAACTCTCTGTCTTATCTGGACCTCAGTGATACCAGCTGCCCTTTGGACACGGTCAGTAACTGATTGGTCTACCCATGGTGGTGGATTATCATGTCCTAGAGCAAAACAGCCCCCCAAAAATGACATTTTACAGATGGGATAAAGTTCTCCCCCTCAATGCGGGGTTCTCTCTTCTCTAACTAAAATGTTCTGCTTTGACTTCCAGTTGTAGCAGCCACCTGGTAACATGCATTGTTGAGCTTTTCTTCTGACAATTACTACTAAAACATTTGGTTCTGCTAAAACTTTTAATAGCAAACTGCTCTTCTAAATGTTGTGATGGTGAACTTTGTCCAGACTGGCAGAGAAAAGGAGAAAATCACAAAGCTAACATTGTAGCCATAAATGTTAAATGGACTGGTGCTGATATAGCATTTTTTTACGCTTACTGAGCACTCAAAGCTTTTTACTACAAGCTTCATTCACTTATTCACACACGCACACACACTCACAGAGCCTTTATTCTATGTCTTTAACTATCACACACACATTCACACTCTGATGGATGCATCAGGGGCAGTTTGGGGTTCATTGTCTTGCATGCAGACTGGAGAAGCTAGGAATTGAACCACCAACCGTCCTGTTGGAAGATGACCCACTCTACCACCTGAGCCACAGCTCTCCCTTCGATATAGGGTGAGCCCCTAAGTCATTTGGGAGGCGCTCAGAGTACAGCTGCTACTCCTCAGTATCCTAAGGAACCAGTTGAGGTGGTTCAGGCATCTGATAAGGGTGTCTCCACCTCCTAAGTGTTCTGGGTGTGCCCCGAGGGCCCTGGGGAAGACCCAGGCCATAGGTTAAGGAAGCCTTGGTGTGCCCAAGGAAGAGTTAGAGGAAGTGGTCGAGAAGAGAGAGGTTTGGGCATCTCTGCTTAGACTGCTGCCTCTGTGGCAGACGATGGCTGGACGGATGTCTGAATGTGTCCTCGTCTGCAGTGTAACCACCTCAGCCTTTGGCTGTGATATTTGTAGCTCAGTTGGTGACACTCGTTCAGAGCAGTCTTCATCTATCTTGTCATGGTCTGTGATTTCTGTGGGTTTTGTTTTAGCTCTTGTTACTCCTGGTTTGTTCCGCTTGTTTTAGTTTGTTATTGTTAATGGACGTTTTCTGTTATTTATTTCTGCCTGTTCTTTCAAGTTTTTCTTTGTTTTCTGTTCATCTAGATTATTGTTTGCATTCAGTTTCCTCTGTGTTTCGCCTGACACCGTGTTTGGCTTTAGTATTCCCCTCCCTTGTATTTTGTATGTCCTCTGTTGTCTTGTATGTAACTTTACTTTCTCTTTGGCTGTTTCCTCATCAGCTGTGTGTTGTCTCCCTCCTGTCTCCAGTCCCTCGTCCCTGCATGTGTGTACATATAGGCCTGTCTTGTCTTCGTGTATTGTCACAGTGTCTGTTGTCTTACTTCGTGTTCCTCGTCATGCTCTGCAGTCTGATTTTTCACGCCAGGCTTTGAGTTTTGTAGTTTATGGGCTTCAGCCTTAATAAAGGTTTGCTTTGAGTTCAGCCATGCCTGCCTGTGAGTCTGCTGTTGAGTTCTTTTCCTGCTCTTGCTGCCTCAGCACTTGACATAGTTCCTCATTTCTGCTCTGGGCAAAGTAATACTGCTGCCAGCATTGTGTACTTATCAGCCTCTTCCAGTCCTCCTTGGGTACTGTCTTCATGCATGTCTACACTGGCTTTCAGGGCTACACTGCCAGCAGACAAGTTAGTTAGCCTGTACTGCTTCTCGTTTCCCCTTTTTCTTTGCTCCTCTTTCCAGAGTTTGCCATTAAAACGTCTACATGAGCAGTTTGCTGCTAAAGGCTTTTGCAGAACCATTTTTTAGTAACACCTGTAAGAAGTCTAGCAGGGAAAAGTGTTCCATAGTCTTCTTCTTCTTCTTCTTATTATTATTATTATTAGTATTAGTATTAGTATTATGTACACAGCACCTACACACTTGTGGAAACTGGGTTGTAATAATTGCCACAGATGCTTGTATGTAAAAACATATTTCACTGTAGCTGCAGTGGGCACACTGAGATGGATATTTTTGTTTGAAACTGATATACTTGTCTTTCAGCTGATAACTTTGACTCATTTAAACCTTTCCTTTCATGCAGTTGTTTGTGTCGCTGTCTGCTGGATGTTGTTACAAACTGATGCACCTCAACTTGGCCAGGAATCCTTTCAGCCACAGGTCAGCTCCACTGCCCCACAGCAGTGAAGTCATTGCTCTTCATGTTCTTAGTTGCTTTGAGCTAGAGACGTTTTTTAGCGTGTGTCTGATTACGACCCTTCAGTAACATTTCCACGGTCTTAGTTTTGCATGTTCATTATTGATCTTGTTCCATGACCTGATAAGTCATATGGCAGATGGCATCAACAGCCGCAGCTGTTGTGTGGTGAGGTCACCTATTGAATCCTCCTCAGTCACCACCACAGAGGGCCAGGGACGTAAGCAATGTGCTGAAGTCATATAACTCAAAGAAAAACTAATAATAAAGGTTATGCAAAGTTTTATCTACAGCCATGTTAGGAGGTAAAACATGAGACCAATAAGTGCATGCTTTATCACAGGCTATATTAAATTACATGTGACTGCAGTAAAATATGTAGTGTTTCAAACATCCACCAGAGGGTGTTCTAAGGCTACACACTAGCTGTATTAGGGACGTTTATAAGCTCAGCCAGTCCACAGTCCATAAGACGCACAGGCAGCCAGCAGTAGTTTTAGCAACTTGTTCATTCTAGCAAATGTTTGACCCAGCCTGACATACATTTTTAGGAACTTTAAAAAATGATTAAAACGAATACTGTACAGGTACATGATGTACATAGTCACTGAAACTGTTAAAAAGACCATTGGTTAAAGCCTCATCAGCTGAAAAAATCCTTTTACACAAAAAATCCTAAAGTAGCAGAGTTAAAATCAGAGTAACAGGACTGAGTGAGTGCATTTCTTTAGACTGTACATTGTTACAACACCTATAAAAAGTATTCACCCCTTGGAAGTTTCACCTTTTTATTGCTTTAATAATCATGATCAATTAAAAAAGCTTCTTTCTTTCAAAGTGAAAACAGACTTTTCTAACTAATGTCAATTAATTAAAAATATAAAGTATAAAATAAATATTTGTATAAATATTCCCCCTTTAAAGGGACTGACCTAATCCAGCAGAGGTCCAGCTGGTTGGTTCCAGCAGTGTGACAGTTAGTGACATGGAGATGACCTGAGTCAGTGATTGTAGTATAAAAACAGCTGATGTGTCTGGGAGGTCCAGGCTCTGCTTCATCAGTATTCCTGCTACAACTGAACAACACTCCAAGAACTCAGAGAAAAGATCAGTGAAAAGTAGAAGTCAGGAGATGCTGCGAAAAGATTTCCACCTCACTGGACATCCCACAGTTCAGTCAAATCCTTCAATAAGAAATGGAAGGAGTAGGACACTTGGCGACTGGTGAGGGAGGACACCAAGACACCTACAACCATTCCGAATTTCCCCGTTGGGGATCAATAAAGTAATATCTTATCTTATCTTATCTTATCTTATCT
>VUQH01081076.1:0-24000 GCA_015106775.1 Etroplus canarensis | reverse complement strand
TAACGGCAGAGTTCCAACCCACCTCTGGCATTAACATCAGCATGAAACTGCACTGGGAGTTTCATGTTGTGGGTTTCCCTGGCCGAGCAGCTGCACGCAAGCCTTGCATCACCAAGCATAATGCCAACCATCAGATGGAGTGGGGTAAGCCATGCCACCACTGGACTCTGGAACAGTGGAAAGAAGCTCAATAGAAGAACAATCGTGCTTCTCTGTCTGGAAGTCTAATGGCTGAGTCTGGGTTTGGTGAATGTCAGGAGAACGTAAAGAGTGGGGTCACTGAAGCCCATTGTGCATAAAAATTGCCGACTCTCTGCTGACTGAATAGCTGCAAAGTTTCAAACTTCCTCTGGAATTGACATCAGCAAGAGACTGTGCAGCTGGAGCTTCATGCTATGGGTTTCTATGGCTGAGGAGTTGCCTGCAAACCTTGTGTCATCAAGCACAATGCCAAGCATCAGAGATGAAGGGTTGTAAAGCATGTTGCCGCTGAACTCTGGAGCAGTGGAAAGGTGTCCTGTGGCATGAAGGGTCACTTTTCTAGCTGGCAGTCTGATGGACAAGTCTAGGTTTGGTGAATGCCAGGAGAGCGTTACCTGTCTGACTGCACTGCTCCAACTGTAAAGTTTGGTGGAGGTTGGATGGGGCTGCTTTTCTAGAGTTGGCATGAGCACCTTAGTTCTAGTGAAGGGAAATCTTAATGGTGTTTTGGACAATTCTATGCTTCAGACTTTGTTGAAACAGTTCCAGCATGACACCAGTGCACAAATGCATGGCTGGATGAATCTAGTGTGGAAGAACTTGACTGGCTCGCACAAAACCCTGACCTCAACCTCACTGAACACCTTAGGGATGAACTAAAAGGGAGATTCGAACCAAGCCCTCTCATCTGACCTCACAAATGCTCTTCTGGATGAATGGGCAAAAGTTCCCACAGACACACTCCAAAATTTTGTAGAAAGCCTTCCCAGAAGAGTGGAAGCTTCTATAGCTGCAAAAGGTGGGATCAACTCTATATTACCACCTATAGACGTACATAAAAGCTCCTGTAGGCGTAATGTGCAAGTGGCCCAGAAGTTTTGCTCATATAGTGTATGTGATGATGCAGTTCTACTGGATAATAATAGTAACACTAACTCAAGCCCTATGTGTGTATATCGTCACTGCAGTTTGTTAAATCATCATAACACCTTAGCTATTGATTGATATTTCTGGACATGAATTTTACATATTTTCATATCCTGGAACATGAATGTCCAGCCATTATTTTCATGATCCTTGCACACAATTTTTCATCTGTTTGTAATGGTTTGTATCTGTGTACATTTTGATGGTGTTGGTGGAGGAGCAAATCATTTCAAAACTCACACAAGAGACTTAAATTTGACACAAACATGTCACACACTTTCACACTCCGTTCAAATTATTGTTTATGTTCCTAATTGAAAACACTCTACTTGGTCAGGTTTAGGCATTAAAAAAGGCTTCTGGTTTGGGACAAAAGGAGACGGCCGGTGCTTCTTTTAACATTCAGTTTTTTGTTTGTCTTAATGACGTGTCCCTGCATGTCTGAACAGAATTCCTTCTGCAGACACAAAATATAGATCTATTGAACTACATTACCTAGAAAGGCGTGCTGACTGTCACACAAACAAAGATATATTTCCATGTTTCACAGACCTGACTGTGTGTTTACAGCATGTGTATGGCAGCCAGTAGGAAACATCTGGCAGAAGTAAAACAATTTCATTGAGAACGTAGTGAAACAGCGTTTATCCGTCAGCGTAAATCTATACTCAGTTCACCTCCAGCATCTCCAGCTGTGCAGGAGACGCAGCACAGAGTGTGCTTTCAGTTCAGCAAGGTCACACAGCAGAGGCCTTTTAGATCACTCTGGAAAACGTCAGGTTGTGTCGGCGTAACTGATAAACATGCTGCGGCTCCTGGGGATTTCATGCATTTCTCAGTGTTTCTTAGAAAGGACCTTTCAGAGAATTCACAGCAGTGGTGACGATGTTAGAAAACCACTTAACATATGCAGCAGTTGGCTGAGGTTTAGTGACGCGGTGCTGCGCTGGGTCCTCCAGACCTTCAGTTGCTCCTATCAGGAGTTGAACCGTGTCCTTTTTTGTGTGAAAGACGGCAAAGTTCACTTCTGGCTGCAATACAAGGCGAACTGGAAGCCGAAGCTGCTTCCCATCAGACACGGAGGTCAGATAGTGTGATTCAGTAAAGCTGCAGTGTCAAGGACAGGCCCAGAAATGTCATGCAGGTAGGAAAGGACTGACAGATCTGTCTTTGTCTGCTATCAAAGCAAAGGCTCAGCAGTTAATCCTCAGGATTTTACTTGGATTTTGCTACAGATGTCTGAGATACTATCTCACGCCAGTGCCTTCAGTGATACAACCTTATTTTAACTCAAAGACGTTTTTCTCTTTTGACACTATGTCTATATGAAGAACTCCTGTGCATATTTCAAGCGGTCGACATCCTAACAACCCCTGCTCAAAGTCAAACTATGCCCCTTTGAGCTCAAACTTTCCGTTCCTGCAGCCCCTCCGTGCATTATGTGAAATTTAAAGAGCTGCCTCTCTGTAACTTGAGGAGGTGTAAGGGGCAGCAGTGGGATTAATCCAGGCACCGGTCAGTGTTTAAAGGATGAAAGTCACACTATCAGGTTGCATTAATACCTATTGTCTGGCTGCAGGTGGTAGCGTTGCATTAGTAAACAGGCTATTGTCCTGCTAACATTGGATGTGATTATCTGGCTTTTCAGTCTCGGGCCTGAATTTGAGTCTGTTGTTCTCCTTACTAATAAAACTCCTTTAGTGTTCATATGTAGAGGAAGCCACAAAGAACAGCTCATCAGTCACATTTGTCAGAAGCCGTTGAGCTCGCCTTGATGACACGAACCACAAAAATGTTTGTGTGGAAATGGAAAGGTTTCCTTATAGTACCCATGAAGCTCAGTAGGTTGTGACGAGAGCTGCCTTCCCGACATGTACCCCAGTGGGTCCCTTTGCACTATCCAGGGGGTATATGGAAAGATATGCCCAGCAGAAATGACAATATCATTCAATAGGTTCTAGCATAATTATTAAATGTTATTTAAAACAGTGAAAAGGAATCCACGTATGATTAAAGAAAAGGGTTGGTTAACTAATGAAATGTCAGCTAAATGAAATAACAGTTGAAATAGCTGCTGTGCTATGTAAAAGTCTTGAGCTACCCCTTAATTCTTTGTATTTTGCTTCCATGAAGCCCGGCTTTCCTGTCATTTATTTAAAGTGGTCTTGAGCAATAGTTCTTCAGGCTTTCTGAAGGTCAGGCTGCTTTTTCACTCATTTTCATTCCACTCCTTGCACCTGACCGTGCATGTTTTTGGTTTTTTTGTTTGTCGAGCCACTTAATAATGATGGTGCTTTCCCAGATTCATAGTGCAGCCCCAGCCATGACAGAGCCTCCGCCGTGTTTCACAGACGGCTGTAGACACTGAGTGTTTTACCTCTCTCCTGACCTCCTCCGAAACATATTGACAGTTTAACCCAAAAATGGCTTCATTACTCCATAAGACCTGCTGCCACTGATTTTCAGTCCAGTTCTTGTGTAATTTGGCATACCTCAGCATTTTCTCCCTGTTCCCCTTCCTTAGGAATGGCTTCTTGACAGCCGCCCTTCCACTTAGAACAGTTCTGATGACGCTTCGGCAAACAATAGATAGATCAACTGATGGGCCAGATCTTTGTCATATTTTTTCTTATTTATTAAGGACATGACTTTCAGATAATGTTCATCTGCTGTAGGTAGTTTTAAAGAGCGGCCACTTCTTCTTTTGTCCACCACCTGTCCGGTTTCCTCAGTTTTTGTCCGGCCGCACCGCACACCATGCAGAGATATGCTGAGTTTTCAGCTAACAGGTCTTTGAGCGCCACCTTGTTAATGCAAAAATATTACTTTATTCCTGTTAAACTGTTTTCAGTGAATCAACGATAAATTCCAAAGATAAAATGGGATAAAATTATGTGTTTTTGTGACAGGCTGCTAGTAACAGGGTTACTGAAGATACAATTTAAAATCCACTCTTTACTAAATTTGCAGACAACACTACTTCACCCCTTGTGCTAGCTGCCTTCTTTATGCTTGAATGATTCACTGGCCAGTGTTTAAAAAAATCCTCCGAAAATGGTCAGTTACAAGGAGTGGACTGAAAATGAACGTAAAAGCAGCCAATGTCCAAAGAAACCCTTTGAAAGACTGTCAGAGAGCCTGGAGAACTATTGCTGAAGGCTACTTTAAAGAATGACAAGAGAGTATGGCTACTTTGAAGCAAAATATAAAGAAATGAGGGCTGGCTCAAGACTTTTGAACAATGCTGCAACTGTAACTGTGCTGTTCTCCTCACTAAACTTGCATTATATTGCATCGTTCTGGCAACAAGCATCGAGCCATTGCAAAGTCAGTGAGGCATGGAATAATGTGGGTGTAACAAGACATTTTTGGATCATATCTGCTCTTGATCTGTATGATGCAGTCACTGGATGATAATGACCACGCTAGTCTTTTCATAGGCACTGTTTCCAGGAGCATGCTTAGTTATTTCCGACCTGTCCCCCTCTCTCGTTGACAGCTGTGTCTAACCTGGATGTGGAGAGTAAGCTGACTGCACATTACCAAGCTCCCTGGCATCAACAGAGGAACATCTTCCACCCCTCCACGCGGCCAGCATGTGTAGACGAGCTCCACAGGCAAGCCAGCCTCAGCCTGTGGGCCCTGCACCGAGGTGAGTCCCTCAGTTCCTCAGACAGGAGAGAACCCAAAGAAAGCTGCTCTGAAGTTAGCTCTCTGACATCCTCAGTGAAAGCACTGCTTCGTTTTTATTTCAAATGTCATTTAAAAACACTTCTGTGGTACAGGGATCCCTTTCTGCAGGCCTGTGGCTGGTTTTGTGAAGGCTGTGATTCTGGTGTTACTCTGCCCTCTACTGGACCTCTTTTGCAACAGCACACTGAATATGATAGCGTTCAAGGGCCTTTTTCACAAAGCCAGACTTTAGTCTTTGATTATCTCAAGCAGAGGTGCGATACAGTGATTTAAGGGTAAACTAATATTTTTTTAAGCAAGAAAAATGGTCAACCGAATAGCAGCATCTAACCACTCACCTCTCTTCTTTTGGAAGAATTCAACAGGCAGAATGACGTTTTACTTGGAAAATTCAGCAAAGAGTTTAGCAATAATTAAAAAATAAAACCTCATCTGGTGTGTAGGAAACTCACCACGGAGGGTTGCGTCAGGAAGGGCATCCGGCATAAAACCTGCGCCAAATTACCGATGTGGATAAAGCCCAGTACATTTTGGTGTGTAGGAAACTCCCCGTTGCATGGAATCTCAGCACAGAGGAAACCTGCAGCCAAGCTTGGATGCGGTGGCTTCCTTATGTTGCAGCGAGTAATATTAATTCATATGGTGCTTTCATCGCACAGCTCTTCAGATGACAAACTAAAACAATATAGGATTTAAAGAATGAGAAGATGACAGCATATGAACATGGGACAATTCTACAATTCAAACCTGACTAATTAGATAGAACAAGAGAGAGTGAAGCTGAAGAAGCTTGGCCACTTATGAGGGAGCCTGACTGTGCAATGTTCTGTAGGTAAGGGTGCAATTTTTAAGCTGGTGGGATGATATCAGACTGTCTCTTTGATCCATAGAAATTATAAAAGATGAACATAGCCGCTGTGATGGCACCCATTGGTTTTTCGTACTTTGAAGTTTCAACAATAGCTTTTTGGTCACGTTGGTTTTTCAAGTCGTAAGTTACCATAGTTACACAAATTAATAGGGATTAAAGGGTGGACTGCTAATTTATCAGCTCAAACTTGAGTAGATTGAGTAGGTGCATTTATAAACCCTATAGGGTGACTAAGAAACACGAGAGTTTCACTCCCCAAGACTGAAGCACAGACTTCTTGGATGGTCTTAACCACATAGCAAGCCATAGTATTAGTCAGATTTTCTTCTGGCTGCTCCTGTTAGGGGTTGCCACAGCAGATCATCTGCCTCCATCTCATTCAGTCCCTTGCATCCTCTTCCCTCACACCAACCCTCTGCATGTCCTCCTACATCCATGAATCTTCTTCGTGGTCTTCCTCTGCTCCTCCCTGGCAGCTCCATCTTCAACATCCTTTGTCCATTATGTCCACTATTCCTCCTCTGAACATGTCCAGACCATCTCAGTCTTCCTTCTCTGACTTTGTCTCCAAACTTCTCAACATGAGCTGACCCTCTGATGTACTCATTTCTAATCATGTCCATCCTGGTCACTCTCAGCAAAAATCTCAACATCTCCAACTCTGCCACCTTCAGCTCTGCCTCCTGTCTTTTCGTCAGTGCTACCGTCTCCAAACCATTATGGCAGGCCTCACTACCATCTTGTAAACCTTCCCTTTCATTCTTGCTGCTATCCTTCCGTCACAAAGCACCCCTGACACTTGTCTCCACCCACTCCACCCTGCCTGCACCCTCTTCTTGTGCTCTGTCCATTGCTTTGGATGGTTGTCCCAAGTATTTAAACTCTCCAGTTCATACCTCCACCTCTCCAAAGGTAGTAGTCAGATATCACATAAAAAATGCTCCAAAAGGGTCTACAGAGGAACTGCAGTTTGTTGCCACTTTAGTCCTCTGGGCGTAAGGTGTCTCATGTTTGTATCTTTATTTTTGTTAAGCAGGGTAATTTGCATTAAACTTATCTGTCAGGACCAATCTATCTCTGCAGGCCTTTTTAAAGTATCCTTGTGAAACCAGCCCCCATGTGACACCTCTGTGCAAGGATACTTTATTGCATCAGTGAATAAATAAAAAAAGGAACTACGCCATCTTGCTATAACAATAGCTTTTTGACATGTTTAAGTTTTCTGAGCACGTACACTTCAGTGTTTTACATGTTTTCTGCCACAGATCACCAGAGGCGGCGGTCAGGCAGCAGGGAGCGGAGGGTGACCATCTCAGTCTCTGCGCTGCCCCCAATGCTCATGTACCCTTCCCCTCAGGTCAACCAAAGGCAAGACAAAAGGGGCACAAATTTAACAACGGTGAGACAATTAGCTTTTCATTTGATCCATTTGCTTGAGAAAGTCTTTTTGATTTAAAAGTGAATATCAGTCAAGGCAGGGGTGTGTCGTCAACAGCTAAAGTCATCATAATGTCAACTTGTGTAATCATGTCTGACATCATACAGCTGACACAGAGAACCCCTTGTCAATAAGTAGAAAATAATCATCCTTTCACATGTTGTTTCTTGTGTATTTTGAAGGGGACCTATTATGCTCTTCCTTATTTTCTGTCATATATGTACTGTTCCAATAATGGATGGTGATTTTCATTTCAAATTTAGTTTCAAATCAGCATATGTGCAAGCAATCCCTGTGAGCCAAAGCCTCAGACAAATGGTCAGTTCTAGGTTTTTTTTTTCTACTGTGGCTCTTAATATGGTCAGTACACACCAGGGCATTGTCTTTGCCGGGGCGTAAAATAATACTGTGTTGTCAAAGCTGCTGGTCTGTCTCAGTTAAGCCACGTCGACATGTAAATCGATTCACTTGTTGCTTATCAGTTTGAAGCTGATGGCTGGTCACTATTAGGGTTGTCATGATATCAGATTTTCACCACATGATTATTTTGAAATTTGACCATTGCTTACAGAAAAAAATAAGAAAACACATGTAGAGTTCACCAAAAGGTATGTAGGAGACTCCCCAAACATATAGAAGAAGGTCCTCTGGTCAAATCAGACTAAAACTGAACTTTTTGGCCATCAAGGACAACACTATGTCTGGCACCAACCAAACACCTCTCATCACTCCCAAGAACACCATGCCCACAGTGAAGCATGGTGGTGGCATCATCATGCTGTGGATGTTTTTTTTTATCAGCAGGGACTGGGAAACTGGTCAGAACTGAATTCATTCTTGAGGAAAACCTGTTTCAGTCTTTTAGGGATTTGGGGCTGGGACTGAGGTTCTTCCAGCTGGACAATAACCC
This sequence comes from Etroplus canarensis, assembly GCA_015106775.1. Classification (NCBI taxonomy): domain Eukaryota; kingdom Metazoa; phylum Chordata; class Actinopteri; order Cichliformes; family Cichlidae; genus Etroplus; species Etroplus canarensis. Next base: position 15,960 of record VUQH01081076.1, on the reverse strand, counting down.
TAAGCATACTGTTAAAGCAACACTCAAGTGGTTTAAGGGGGAATGTGTTAAGATGTTGGATTGGCCCTGTCAAAGCCCAGACCTCAATCCATGCCACAAAGATTGCTGTGCAGTCTTTGAGGGGGTGACTACATATGCAACCATCACTTTTGTTAAATTATCAGAAATTTTGAAAATACTTATTTCTTTATTTCACTGGACCAATTTGAAGTATTTTGTATAGGTACATTACATAACATTTTTAAAACTTTAATTACAGGTTGTCAACACGTCTTTTCCTAACCAAGTAGTTTTAGTGCCTAAACCCAACCAGCTGTCAGAAGTAATGGTAAAAATCCAGTAAAAATATAAACAGACAGGGAAAATGTGCAAATCCTGTGTAAACAGGAAGTAAACCATGTTCTCCTTGCTAAGAAACTAGCAAATTACACCTAGTTTATTCTTCCTGTTGTCAGCCTACAAACGACAGTGTGCACTGTGCTTTAGTCTCATTTCGGCTTGATTTTTGTAAACTGTCACGTGGCCTGGTTGAAAACACAAATATATGATTGTGTCTGTCTTTACTCGAATTTCAAAGATATATTGGCACAGGTGCTCAGAGATTCTTAGATTACAGAGAGTGGATGAGGACAAGACTGCAGCAAGTCTAATGCACCGCAAGTGTAAGGGAAAATGGTTGCAGGAACCAGCGTGGTGACCACAGATCCAACAGGGGGGAACTTATAGAATCAAAAAATGCAGTTGGAATCACCACCCCTAACTCAGGCTTTGTGGGTCTCTAAAATGGGGCCATTATCTCTTGCCCTGGGATGAGAGGCCCCATCCATATGCAGTTCAAACCTTCTGTTTGCAAAGGGCAGCCAATTAGAAAAAACTGGCTCAAAGAAGGGAGAGGAAAGGGGTTAAAGTGGATTATTTCAGGCAGAGGATTGACTGAGGGACTGCACTTAGAGAAATAAAGATTATTTTTGATCTTTAAATCATGCAAGACTACTCTAATGAAGTCCAAGAGCAAAAAAAACCTTTCTGCAGCTTCCTTTATTTTTCCATCTAAGGGGTTACTAAAGCAGATGAATCCATACATGTGATTTGCCATAGATTTTTATGGCAGATGCACCCCTCCCATTGGGTCTCTACATGGAGTCTAGAGTAAAAAATATAGAGTTGGAAATGAGCATAATAGATCCTCTTTAAAGTATATTTTAATGGTTTTCATTTACTTTAATATTTAATATTACTTTAATTTACTTTAATTTGTGTTTGAAGGGAGGTTTAATGCATTGTGATGATTTCTCCTCCTCCCTGTAAACTTTTCAAGTGACATTCACATTTCTCCCCCGTTCGAAGCAGCCCGAGAGGCATTTTAAAGATGCAACAACGCAGTTAGCACAAGCACAGGTAAAGAGGAAAGAGGACCGTGTTTGCAATGTGCGTCTTGTTGTTTCATTCAGTTATGTTTCATCACAGTGAGAATGCAAGATTAACTGTTCAGGATCAGCCCATCAGCCTGCCCTGACACAACTGAGTTCACCCCTCTATTGTTGTCTTTTATGTCCATGTTGAATATCTCCATGTTCATTTCTGTCATTTGTTTTTGTCCACCCTGTAATTCAGTTTGAATCCACCCGCTCCTCCTCCCCTACCGAATGTTGCCGCTTCTCTCCCTGGAGCAGAAAGGTATTGATCCCTCCCCTCCCTCACCGATCCCCTGAGTGCTCCTTCTAACACCTTCACCTGTTTGACCTCTTCTTACCTCTTTTAAGAAGCATGCCCTCTCTTCTTCTGGCAGTAGTAGCCATGCTGCTCCACCCAGTTCAGACGCTGGGGTAAAGCTGAAGGCCACTTTAAAGATCATCACATGTTTACATACTGTTGTTGTTGTTGTTGTTGTTGTTGTTGTTGTTGTTGTTGTTTGGGTTCATGTGAAGGGCTTCCAGTATGTGAGGAATGTGTGTGAGGGCCACAATCACAGCAGCTCGGGTTTCTTTAATGACAGGGCCGGCTTCTTCAGACTTGCGCCTGTGATTACCCATGATCCCTCTGTGCTGCGGTTTCCTCATTGCACAGCTGACAGCCTCATCTTTCTCTCTTTATGCTGGTTTTTTTTCAAAGTATTTCGTGCTTGATGCCCTCCGTGAGAGAGAAACGAGCCCCAGACTCTGGCGCTCCTTTTTTGTTTCCTCTCATCCTGTTATGTGCCCACTCATCCTCCTTTTCCCTAATCCCTCCTCTCTTTCTCTCAGCCGGCTCATCCTTCCTCTCGGGCACTCCTAAAACTGTTCTCAAAACAAATCAGCTGTATAAGGTCCCCCCTTTGATTTAGTTGCGAGAAGTTTCCAAGGAAACCGGTTTCTTTTGTGGCCAAGGTTTTGTCAGGGTCTCATTGGTCTGCTGGGAACGGGGAGGACAAAAGCTCAAGAGCTGGCTTTAAATGGGGGTGGGAGGTTGTTGGATTGTGGAGGTGGGAACCAGTTGAGCCTGAGAATCACTCCCAGTTTCACATGTGTCTCTGTGCTGGAATCTTAAGGTAAGAAATGAACAGTCTAAATTCAGTTCGCGTGGATGCAGAGGGACTTGGGGCTCTGCAAAGTTTAAAATTCAGAATGGGAGGCCTGTGGAAAAAGATGTGGAGTTGTGGGGAAGTCTGAGGGGGAGCAGTGTGCCGTGATTGATAGTGAAGGTCAGTGGAATGCTGCCATGAAGTGTTTCCTCTCATATATATTCTGGAGACTTGTCATTTTGCAGACGACCCTCGCAAAGTGGCCACAGATTGTCAGAGCCATGAGCTAAGAATTGGAAATGAAAGTTTGTCATATTTCAGTCCTGCGAGCGAAGGAGGCATCTGTTTGTTTGTTTATTTTTGTGAAGTATTTATCGCGAGGCGTTCTGTACAGTGTATGTTTGTCACTCCTTGTATTGGTCTGAGGCTCAGATGCAGCCGGGTTTCTAAAGTGTCTTATTTTACTTTTTGCATGACGTAGAGATTCTTTGAATGCTTCTTGTGCTTTCCATTCTCTCTCTCTCTCTCTCTCTCTTTCCAAAGCATGCTGTCTATTTCCATTACTTAATGGCTTCTTTGCACTCCAACATGGAACTCAGCAGCTGGAAGGGGATGTGTATTGATTTACCTCTGCTCTGACTGCAAGCAGTCTGCTGATTGCTGCAGATTAATGAGACACTAATCTCTGCATCTACTCTTCAGATCTTTCCCAGAAAAACCCTCTGACAATGCCGCTGTAATCCCCGACTTTAATCACTGCACGCTCCCCTTTCTGAAGCTGAGTTTGTTCATTTTCTAACTCCACTGTGCCACTTCTCGTGTAATGCTGGCATAACTTAACAATCTAACCATGCAAATATCCATCTGTTGCAGGCTGCGCCCTCTGACCCCGACTCTGACGGGGTGGCTCTAGGTCACCGGTCTAAGTTTCCCATCCCTAACATCCCCTCCACCCTGGACAAGCAGACTAACTGGTCTAAAGCTCTGCCACTGCCCACCCCAGAGGAGAGAATGAAAAGCAATTCCCAAGTCATCACCTCATGTGTCATCCCCATTAATGTGACCGGTAAATTGAAATCACTCACTCTGTTTGTTGTGGCTTGACTGAGCTGTGATGTAGATTTGTCTTTTCTTAGCTTTTCTTCAGCAGTGGTTCCTGTCTTTACCTTTTATTCAGCTTTTGTTTGCTTATTAGCTTTCTTTGTTTTAGTGTTAGGTAAAAATCTTGATACCACTCACTTGACAAAAACACAAAAGGCACGAATCAGGGAACCAGCTCTAAAACCGTTGCAACTAGTCAGCTAATTAAGTTTCTTCCCTCCTAGGTATTCCACTGTCAACTGTAAGTGGTATTTTTGCAAAGCGGAAGTGTTTAGGAACCTCGGCAACTCAGCAGCGGATACACAGACCACATAAAGTTACAGAGGGGGGACGCTGAAGCCCATTGTGCATAAAGATTGCTGACTCTGAATAACTGCAGTTTCAAACCTCCTCTGGAATTAACATCAGGAAAAAACTGTGCAGCTGGAGCTACATGGCATGGGTTTCTGTGGCCCAGGAGTCACATTCAAGCCCTACGTCACCAAGCACAATGCCAAGCATCAGATGGAGGGTTGTAAGATAGAAACCCACGCCATGAAGCTCCATCCACACAGTTTTTGTGCTGATGTTAATGCCACGGAAGGATTGGAACTCTGCGTTTATTGAATCAGCTGAGCTTTGGTGACTTTTACACACAATGCACCTCAACTTTATGTGGTCTGTCACTTCGTAGCTGAGTCGCTGTGGTTCCTAAACACTTCCACTTTTACAGCTGGTGGTGGAATATCTAGGAGGGAAGAAATTTCACCGACTGACTTGTCGCAAAGGTGGCCCACTATTACAGTACCACCCTGGAATTCAGTGAGCTTTAGAACGTCCCGTTCTTTCACAAATGTTTGTTCAGTCAGACAGCATGGCTATCTGCTTGCTTTTATACACCTGTGCCAATGGGACTGAATGAAACACCTGATTTCAGTGATTGAGAGGTGTGGCCTGATTCTTTTTTCGTGTACCAAGATAGACTAGAAAAGCATTCATAGAGCGCAGACCTCCGCCAAGCATGATCCAAGGCATGATCATCAAAGGCACCAACATCAAAGGCATGATCATCATAGTGCCTCATAGTGACTCATAGAGCGCAGACCTCTGCCAAGAAAGGAGAGAGAAGGAAAGGGCCCGTGGCCTTGGCTGATGACGCCAGGGTCGTGGGCCCTGCGCTAGGATGACACGGGTGGACGGGATACTAGCTGGTGGCAGTAATGCACTATTTTGTTGTTTGCCAACCACCAATAAAATTTACAAGAAGAAGAAGAAGACCGCCGCCAAGCAGCTCGAGCCTTTGATCTCTCTACAATGCTTGCGCACATGCACACACACACACACACACACACACACACACACTTTGTCGTAGTTATGATATGTGGGGACAGCTCAAGGATTTCCACCAAGCAGCTCATTTCACCGCATATTCTAACTCACACCTAAAACAACTTCTTCTTCTTGTAAATTTTATTGGTGGTTGGCAACCAGAGTGCATTACCGCCACCAACTAGTATCCCGTCCACCCGTATCATCCCTGCACATGGCCCACGACCCTGGCATCATCAGCGAAGGCAGCGGGTCCTTCTCCTTCCTCCTACTGTTATTATTCATATCCTTTATCTCTATCATAGTGCCTTTGATGTCCAAAACATGATCAAAGGCACTGTGATGATCATGCCTTTGATGTCCAACCTCCTTCGCGGAGGTAATCATACTGATATCACTATTACTTCAAAAGTTATTGATTTCAACATTTTTTTGTTCGGCATGATCCCATCACCCGATCATTCCCAAAATTTAATAAAATTCAGTAAATTAATAGCTGTTAACTGGAGCAGCCAAAGGTAATGGCTCAAAGGTCTAAATTTAAAACTAATTGTTATGAACATAATAGTAGAAAAGTGTAAGGCTGAAAGTTGTCCAGATCCAGTTTATAATAAGCTCAATAAGTTAAGCTCAACTTAACTTATTTGAATATAAGAGGTGTAGTTTTTGTGTCCTTCTGACAGGCCTGTGAGTGGATGTCGGATGAACAATATTAAGATAGTGACTGCACAATGCATCCTTCTCTCTGCACTCTTCACTTTTGGCTCTTCTCCACAACACTAAAATTTTTCTACAGAGTTTACTTTCCCTGAAATATTGGAAATATTGGAGAAAATAAGGAAATGCTGCAGTTCCCTGTTAAACAAGTCATTATTTATGATGCTACAGAAAATCTGCCTCAGTGCGCAAGTCATGCTTTGTGCCCTGTTAACTTTGTTTCTCATGCTTTGACGCTTTGTGCCTGCGACTGCGAAGAGGCAAGATGCTGTGACATGAATGCCAATTAGTTCTGTCCAAATTGTTGAAAAGGCCTGACCGACGTTATTTATGCTCACTTTGGCTCAAAAGGAGAGTTGTACACCAACGCTGACTGAGTCGGAGACAGTTTAGAATTTTAAAAATGCACACTGTAAGCAAAGTGCAGCAATCGCCATGGGCCTGAAAGCCTGACTTGCCATCACATGATAGTCATGACGTATGGCGAGGGAAGGAGAACGCCTCACAGCAGGATTTCAGCCCAGCTGTAGCATTTCTTTTATGTCTTTATCATAAATTTCTTACTGTCACAGCTTAGTCATTACACGAAGCAGTAAATAACTTTCTGCTTTGAGTTCTGTCAGATCTCTGTCCTCCAGTCCTCACTGCTATTTTTGTAGAACACCTAATTTAGTACAGCCGAGTGTTGCGTTTAATTTTCTTTATGTGACAGCGTGAGACTTAAAGAAGGAATCTCTGCAGTCGCCACTAAACAAAGATTCCTCAGATGTCCTGTCTCCTTTGCAGGGGTTGGCTTTGACAGAGATGCTAGTGTGCGCTGCTCGCTCGTTCACTCGCAGTCTTTGCTTCAGAGGAGACGGAAGCTGAGGAGACGGAGGACTGTCGCCGGCGTTCCCAGACAGGTGCAGCGAGACTTAGGTATGTTCCTTTTGCTGACACATGCAATACATAAAACTTACTGCTGTTGTGAAGGATAAACTTGGTGTTTTATGTATTGTTTCATATATTCACTTGAACAAAACCGGTTTAGTGTGAACGGGCAAAATCACAAGTGGTCTTAATATAACATAAGTGCATGACAATACATAATTTCCTACAATTTTGGGGTATTTTGGGGGTATTTAAAGAAAAAGGTAAATCCAAAATCAAATGGACACATTTTTCCTTTGGCCTGTGGCACTTTTTATTAGGGATGGGCATGTCAAGCAAAGATGTTATTTGATATTTACAGGGGACTATTCAGCTCTGCTTTGAAAACTGTGCCTAAATAAAATTAAATTGCTCTGACATGCACAGCTGAGTTTACCTTGAGGAACTCCTCATTTGCGTTTCGCAACCTTTTCATGTCTGTAGTTATCTTTGGCTTAAGACATTTCTCATGTTCTCAAGCTGTGGCTCAGGAGGTAGAGAGGGTCATCTTCTGACTGGAAGGCTCGCAGTTTGATCCCTGGCTTCTCCACTCTACGTGCTGAAGTGTTCTTGGGCAAGACACTGAACCCCAAATTGCTCCCGATGCATCTATGAGAGTCTGAATGTGTGCATGATAGTTAAATGTGCTTAAAGGCGTAGAATAAAGCGCTGTATGAATGTGTGTGTGAATGAGTAAATGAGGCTTGTAGTAAAAAGTACTTTTGAGTGCTCAGTCAGAGTAGAAAAGCCCTATATAAGCACCAGTCCATGTTTACACTGTAGCCTGTGATCTCACAACGCTCATATTATCAGCCTGGCATGTTCTTCCATTTTTAGCTCATCGGGCTGAAGGACTAATGAGCTAATGCCATGGCGAGGCATCCTTTGTCCATCCACCTGTCTATCTTTCCACAATTTACAAGAATCACTTCTGTTCCTAGAGTAGCGGTCAGCATTTAACCAAACTTGCATACACTGACCACCTAATGGAACTTTACCCAAACCTGCACGAGGTCAAGGTCATATTTGTCGTTTTGTGGGTACTTTTCCATTTTCACTAGAACTGCTACTCCTAATAATATTGGTCTGGATTGTAATGTTTATAAAAGTAGTGCCTTCTATGCATAAATGCTGTCTTTAGGTTTGTTTATGGCATAATACAGTCAGCAGCTACTTCATTAGGTATATCTATTTAACTTTCCTTAACACAAATATCTAATTAGCCAATCACCTGGAAGCAACTGCTGTGTATTTAGTCACCCGTTGAAGTTTAAACCAAGTGTCAGAATAGGGAAGAAGGGTGATTTAAGTGATTTTGAATGTCGCCAGATGGGCTGGTTAAAGTATTTCAGAAATTGGTGATCTACTGGAATTTCCACCAAGCAGCTGTTCTCTGCATGAAAAGGTCTTGCCGATGCCGGAGGTCAGAGGAGAATGAGCAGACAGCTTCAAGCTGATAGGAAGACAGCAGTACTCCAATAACTACTCGTTACAACCAAGGTATGCAGAAGAGCGTCTTTGAAGACACAGCATGCCGAACCTTTAAACCGATGGGTTATAGCAGCAGAAGACCACATCAGGAGTCACTCCTCTCAGCTAAGAACAGGAAACTGAGGCTACATTTCGCATAGGACAGTAGAAGATTGGAAAAATGTTGCCTGGTCTGATGAGTCTCAATTTCTGCTGTGAGATTCTGATGGTGGGGTCAGAACTAAATAACATGAAAGTATGGATCCATCCTGCCTTGTATCAACAGTTCAGGCTGGCAATGGTGCAACGGTCTCTGGGAAATTGCCTTGGCACACTTTGGGTCCCTCAGTACCAGCTGGATAACATGCCATGTCACAAATCTCAAACCATCAAAAACTGCTTTCTTGAACATAATGAGTTCGCTGTACAGCTTACAAATCTGCAGCAACTGTGATGTTATCATGCATCACATATATCAGTGGATTTTAATGGCTCGGGTGCCAAATGAACCACCACATCATTGACATTCTGGTTGTGGTTTAATTGTGCCTAGAAAACAGCCTCCCTAACCTAACATTCTACCAGCAGCTAATAAACAAGGAAAACATTTATTCTAAGACAAGAACTGCTTGTGCAAGTTAGCTAGCTCCAGATTTGTAGATATATACAGTGCCTATAAAAAGTATTCACTCTCTTAGATATTTCACCCGTTTATTTCTAATAATAATAATTTGGCATTTTTGACAATAATTTGCAACGTGACAGTATTTACAAAATAATGCCAATTAATTGGGGTGAAACATTCAAGGGGGGTGAATACTTTTTATAGGCATTGTATGCCTTCTGTTGAATACAGTAGGTCTACATGGTACATTCTCTTTCCAGAAATCATGTCCCGGTTACTCCAAAAAAGGAAAAAATGCAAACTTTAGGTAGTCTCATGTAGGAACTATTTTCTTTCTGCCAAACTATAGCCAGCAACTGTAAACACTCTGCAGCAGAAAGTGTGCATACCAGTGACCAGAGGCTCGTGCTCGTCATCCCGAGAGGACGTAAACATGAATAGCGTCCCCCATCAGCTGATGTTTCTCTCAGCAGGCTTCCTTTGACTGGCAGCTGTAGACAGCAGAAAGATATTAGTTTTGCACAAAACTGTTCACAACAGCATTTGTGGATTTTTTTTTTTTTAAGTAACCAAGTCATGATTGCTGGAAAGAGACGTTGCTGCTGAGGTTTTTTTCATATGTAATTTTTGGTGTTTTTGACACCACAGGCAATGCTGTCCAGTTCCAATATATGTAAGAGCAGGTAACTTCCACCAAAACAATCTAGATAGATAAAAACTACTGCAGGCCACAGGAAAAATATATAAATGTAGATTTAGTGGTGACCTGTCCCTTTATTTTCATTAGACCATCAACATGGAAAATGATTTTGGGAAATGCAGCAAAAGTCTCCGATCATATTCAAATTGTGGATATAGCCGATGTATTAAATCCTTCAAAAATATTTTCTGCTGATTTCCAGCTCAACAGTTTTTTATTCTTTTCATTCTTTTTTTTTTCTCTTTTTCTGGGCCTTGGTGCAGAAAAAGTTTTCTGTTTTCTGTTTGAAATGAACTGTTTCAGCCCCTCCCCCTTCCAGGCCAACTTTCTCCTGATTTGCTGCTCTTTGTAAACAAAAGGTTTTAACATAAGGTGGGAGGGGCTTCTGTGCTTCCACACTGTGCTGTATGTCTGTATAACCGTCTGAAATTGAGTGTTTCGTGCTTATGGTGAGGGATTCCTTATATATATATATAGCGACCTCATTATTTAAATCTTGGGCCATACTCATTGAATATCTACCACTGTAATGGTTTATATATGATAGTTGCCTTTAAATACATAAACGGTGCTCATCACAGTTTCTCTTTTTCTTTTGGTTCTTGTGTCTCGTTTTCTCCCAGATTCTGATGACTCTCCTGGCTCCAGAGAGCGGACAGTGATAGTTCATGCCAGTGCAGATATCACTCCTTCCACCGAGGAGCTTGCCAGTCATCTCAACACCAGAGACTCCGGTTGTCAAACAGAAGACTTTTTGATCTCAGGAGCGCCGTCTCGGAGGAGGATCAGGCTCCAGAGAGGCCAAGGAGTCTCCCTCTCTCTCTCCCACTCTGCAGGAAACATCTCCTCCCTGCCTGACGGCGCGGACGCCATGTTCACTGCCTCTGTAGGAGCACACCTGCGTTCCCGGAGTCTGCCCCGAGACGCCAGCCGTATGCTGGACAATGGGCATAATGACAGCGACGATGAGGAGGAGCTTTCCCCCTTTGACACCGTGGGCTACCTGACTGGACCCAGGAAGCTGACACTGAAGGATGAAGAGGAGAGCACTGATGACCAGGCCATGTCTGAGCACCAGCTGGGGAGCCTGAAGTACAAGCAGCTATCAGAGAGTCCAGAGCGCAGCTGGATGGAGCGGACCAGATCTCACCTGCCCAGGAAGGCCGACATGGGCAGCTGTGAGATCTCCTCCAGCTCCGACACCTTCAGCAGCCCCGTCCACTCGGTGTCCGCCGCGGCAGTGCTGGCTGGCCAAATGGACCACAAGGAGGACCACCAGTCCTCCAGCGGGAACTGGAGTGGCAGCAGCTCCACCTGCCCCTCACAGACGTCAGAAACAATCCCTCCTGCGGCTTCTCCACCGCTGACCGGCTCCTCGCACTGTGACTCTGAGCTCTCCCTAAATGCTGCCACTCACGCTAACGAAGACCAGACTAGCTTCATGCTAGACCACTATCAGGGCGTCAGGACCCAGAGAGCGGGCTCCTTCTCCTCCACAGCTATGGACATATTAGAGGAGGTAGGAGGGGTCAGCACTCCCATTGAGGGGGAGTGGAGTTGCCCCCACGCGGAGCCTCCTCACTCGCAGGACTTCAGCCCCGAGCCGAGCAGAGAGGCTGAGAGCAGCCTGGGCTGCCCCAGCTTTACCAGCATGGCTACCTGTGAGAGCAGCTTCTCTGACAAACCGCCGTCAGAGAAAGCAGACACCGTCTCGCACTACTCCGTGGACAACGAAGGTTACTACACCTCCATGCACTTTGACTGCGGTCTAAAAGGCAGCAAGAGCTTCACTTATAATAACTATGCACCCTCTGGTTCCGACTGTGGCCTGTCTGACTCGAGCAGTCAGATGACTCTGGGGGGACGCTACCTCTCTTTAAGAAAACCAAAGGTGAAGCCATCTCCACCTAAGAGGAGCTCCTCCTTAAGGAAAATATGCAGTGAGGGAAACATCCCTGACAAGAAAGAACCAAAGATTACGTGCGGGCAGCAACTTCCTCTGTCTGCCAAAGAGCGGAAACTGCAGCTGGTTTTGTCCAGCTCTCCAGCTCACGTAGAAAACTCGTCACTGGTCAGAGACCCCCTGGTTGTTTGGGGGGTTGACAGCTCAGCTGATCTAGCTGATTTAGGCATCTTAAGCTCCACAGATGCACATTCGTTTAAGGATGAAGGGGTCGTCCAGTCAGACTATGCAGATCTGTGGCTCCTAAATGATTTAAAATCCTCTGATCCTTACCGATCGTTGTCAAACTCCAGCACGGCGACGGGTACGACCGTTATTGAATGCATTAAGTCGCAGGAAAGCTCGGAGTCTCAGACATCCCAGTCTGGCTCCAGAGCCACCACCCCATCACTTCCATCAGTCGAGGGAGACTTCAAGCTGACTTCCCCGGAGAAGCTGGCCGGCCTGGCCAGCCCATCCAGTGGCTACTCGAGTCAATCAGAAACGCCCACCTCCTCATTTCCATCTACTTTCTTCCCTGGGCCCCTGTCGCCATCGAGTGGTAAAAGGAAGCCCAAAGTCCCAGAGAGGAAGTCCTCTTTGTCATCATTGTCACAGCAGTCACTGTCCTCCAGAGAAGGGGCAACCTCGAAAAGAGATCTAGAGCTGCCGATTATCCCTCCCTCTCACCTCGACTTAAGTGCTCTTCATAGCGTCAACAATAAAGCCACAGCTTACAGGAACCAGATACAAATCCTTCACCAAAACAAACAGAGGCCCACAGTGTCAGCCAAACCTGTAGCACCTCCCAACTCAGAGGTGTTCAACGCCCATTCCCTGTCCATTACACCCACAGTGTTAAGCTCAGTGCAGCTCCGATCTGTCAGTAAGGAACACAAGGAAAATCATGCAATTTCCAGACCCCAGTATCCCACTGTGAACTCACCTAGCAAACTTTTCACTAGTAAATCTTTGGAGCTCAAGAGTCCCGTACTGCACAACTCACACCATCATCATCTTCACACGTCCTCAAAGGAGTCATGTGTGTTTACCTCAAATGAAGAGCTTACCAGTGGAAAGGCAGCATGTCAGGGTGAGGCCAGGGATGAACAGGATGGAGAGGCTCATTCAGAGAGTGTGACTGCAGTGAGGCTGCAGTCAGCCTCATGTTTAAGCCAGAAGGAGGCTGAAGTCCCACAACAAACCACAAGTCAAGATGGCGAGCACTACAGAGAGTTGACAGAAACACCTGTCTCCCTCAGAGACTTCGGCTCACAGTCAGAGTCTTCACAGCAGCAGCAGCAGCAGTTTGAAGAAGAATTGTATCCTCCTCCTCCTCCTCCTGTTCTGCACAGCTCACCCAAGAGATCCAGCAGCCTGGATAAAGTGCCTGCCGCTGACAGTCAGTCGGAGATGTCGCAGGGGAGTCCAGTCAGCAATGAAGGCGGCAAAGAAGTGGATTCATCAGGTGACTCATGTGAAAGTGCCTCACAAGACAGCAAGGAGGAGTCCACACCAGAGTCGGAGGACTATTTCAGTAAAGGTGCCCCCTGACTGTTCATGTCTTAGTCTTCTCTTCAACCTGTGGTTTAATTTTACCATATTCACCCACACCCTCTCCTGTGCGCTTTTCCTCTTGCTTTTTGTTGCTTCTGTCAGTTTTGGTTCAGTTCTGGTTCTGAGCTTGTGGAGTTTCTCCCCATGCTGGTGGGTTAATTGGTGATTCTAAATTTGCTGTAGGTGTGGATGTGAACTTGGGTGGGTATCTGCCTCTCTCTGTTAACCCTCTGATGGACTGGTAACCTATGCATGATGTACCTCGCCTCTAATCAAGACAGCTAGATAAGTGGTTAGGAAAATGGATGGGTATCAGATTAAATAGCAATCAAAATTTTTCAGATTGGTGTAAAATTAGCTGAAATGGGATTGATGGTGCAAAGTAATTGTTGATCCCTGATGTACAAGATCACAGCTCTTGTGTGAAAAAAAGCAGTTTCCAGCATGCAGACAGGAACCACTTTAGGGAGGCACAAGTTAAAATTTAGGGGGGCGCCGCAACATAATTTACCAAGTAGGAAGAAAATATATCTATGTTTGTACAACAGAATATTATGAACCTTTCCAGCATGTCTTTTCTCTTTTTTGTCTAAAACACTTAAAGAAACCGAGAATGAAAACCACTCTTTGATTTAACTCACATGAAAGCTCAACAGGGTAAAAACTAAACAAATGAAAGGAGCTCCATTAAATACAAAAATTAATAGAAATAAAATATAGGCGCTCAATAAGTAAAAAGTACAGTAAAAGATAAAATAGAGTAAGAAAAATACAATAGAGGAGGAAAAACAAAAAATAATAAACAAATACACTAATAAACTATGTTAAAAAAGCTTAATACAGTATAATACAATTATGATAAACATAATTGTAGTTTATGCTAGTAAATGAAACACTACAGAGTTTAAAAAGTTGTTATTACAATCCTGGTTATGTTTCAAAATGCAGGAGAAAAAACCTTGTGTGTATACACTCACCGACCACTTTATTAGGTACACCTCGCTAGTATCGGGTTGGACTCCTTTTCACCTTTAGAACCGCCTTCCTTCTTCGTGACATAGATTCAGCCAGGTGCTGGAAATATTCCACAGAGGTTTTGGTCCATATTGACACGATAGCATCACACAGTTGCGGCAGATTTGTCGGCTGCACATTAATGATGAGAATCTCCTGTTTCATCACACCTCAGAAGTGCTCTGTTGGCTTTAGATCTGGTGACTGTGGAGGTCATTTGAGTGCGGTGATGTCATTTTCATGTTCAAGATGTTTTGAGCTTCGTGACATGGTGTGTTATCCTGCTGGAAGCAGCCATCTGAAGATGGGTACTGTGTGGACATAAAAGGACTGCAATACCCAGGTAGGCTTTGGCATTTAACTGATGCGCAGATGGTACATAATGTTCTAAAATGTGCCAAGAAAATATCCCCACACCATTACATCACCACCGCCAGCCTGACCTGTTGATGAGTTCATGTTGTTTCTGACTATCCGAAACTCAAGGATCATCACCAGGCATCATTTTTCCAGTCATCTGTTGTCTTATTATCGTGAGCCTATTTGACTTGAAGCCTCAGTTTCCTGTTCTGAGCTGACAGGAGTGTCACCCGGTTTGGCCTCCTGCCGCTGTAGCCCATCTGCTTCAAGGTTCAACGCTTTGTGCATTCAGAGATGCTCATCTGCATACCTCAGTTGTAACAAGTGGTATCTGAGTTACTGTTGCTTTCCTGCCAGCCATTTTCCTCTGACAACAAGGCCGGAGAACTGGCAAACAGGCATACACAGCTTAGTGTACCTACCTACTGAGCATTTTATAATAGTTAAATTAAAGGAAAAAGCAAAAAACAGGCTCAGTCTTACCTCACTACCAAGTCCAGTTTCAGCTTGCTGTGTGGTGTCATGGGGCAACGGTTAAACATGAACTCCAGGAGAGGGGCTAAATTAGGCTCTTGAACACCCACTAAATGAGCTCCAACACTCTGACAATTAGTATCCCTCAACACAAAGCAGAGTTAGAGTTAAAGAATAAACTCTGCAAATTTAACGCTTTCACTTTTTTTTTTGCGAAACTTCCAGATTTTTCACTCCAGAAATTTGCTGTGTGGTTGTGTGGGAAAAGCCCAGCTTCTCCCAGCAGTTTCTGAAATACTCAGACCAGCCCATCTGGCACCAACAACGAAGGCACTCAAATCATCTTGCTCACCCATTCAGATGTTCAGTATGAACCTCAGCAGTTCGCCTGGACCCACATGCACAGAGTTGCTGCCATGCGATTGGCTGATTAGATAGTTGCATAAGGGAGCAGTTGAACAGCTATATCTAATGAAGTGGTCAGTGAGTGTGTGTATATGTGAAACTTGTGATAACGAGTCACAACTACTTTTAAAAGAGTGAAACAGAAAACAAATCAGCAACATTTTAATAACCTCTTAATAATTTAAGTCATAAGTAGGTCGGTCACCACAGCGGATTACTCTGCATTAATTTGGCAGAGGTTTTACGCCAGATGCCCTTCCTGACGCAACCCTCCACGGTGAGAGGGGCTCATGTCCCCACTTGGAATTGAACCAGGGACCTTTTGCTTGTCAGATGAATAGTTAATTAAATTGAAATACTGTCTCTCCACTGGTTCTCGAGCCTCTTAAACATGTGGGTGTGCTACTTTTCTCTGTTTTATCATCATGAGATGAATCTCTCTGAGACTTCCAATATGTTTGTTGTCTTTTTCAAAATTTTTTCACAAACACATAACATATACACACTACACACACAAACTGCATACCCTTGCATCATTTTTCAATTTGAATAAACGTAATGAAATTGGATTAATTAACAAATTATGAATGAAGGAAGGAAGAAATAAATAAATAAATAAATAAATAAATAAATAAAAATTGAAAATATAAATAAATAAAAAAATTTTAAAAAGTGGGGGAGAAAGAAAGCACGAAGATGGGGGCTACATTTTACAGCATTTGCAAATCATTTCAGAAAAATCTAACACTTTCATTTGTCATAATATTCATATATGGTTCCCAGAGTTTATCAAAGTCTTTTCGTTTGCCCTTGGCAATGTATGTTAATCTTTCCAGTCCAAAACATTCAGAAAGTTCCTTCATCCACATCTTCATTGT
>VUQH01081075.1:0-11624 GCA_015106775.1 Etroplus canarensis | reverse complement strand
CTAGCTTAAATGTTCAAATGCTGTTGTTCCCTGCTAAGAGCAATTATATATATATATATATATATATATATATATATGTATGTAGAGAGAGAGAGAGAGAGAGAGAGAGAGAGAGAGAGAGAGAGATGTGTGTGTGTGTGTGTATAACTGTACTTTTAACCTTGTTGATGTGCATTTGCTTTAAAGGTATCCCATTTTTCATGCAAAAATGCTTTTGCTAAAAAAAACAAAAAAACAAAAACACTTCCATATAAAATGTGGCCATGTGCCTTGTGGCCTGGTTGAAGTTATCAGTCTTCTTTGGACAGATTTTAGAAATGTGCCACTGATGGCAAAAAGCTTCAACTACCCTTGTTTCACTGTTAGTTTAGACAGCTGTGGGAGTCTGTCTGTAAAAGGCAATTCTCTTCATATTAATATTTCATACAAACTGTCAGCATTATTTAGGTCAGTGTACTCTATACTTCTAGAGACAAATTTCTCATACACAATAATGCAGTATAGAGTATAAGGAATATTGATATAGTGATTACAAATTTGCAGCTGCCAGTTTAATTGAATCTGAAAACGTCTTCACAAAATGGCTCAGAATAACTTTTATGTCTTTTAAAATTAAAAAAACAATCCCAACAAGGACAAGGGTTGAAATATAACTATATACTGACTGTAAATATTTGTCTCAGGTGGGGGATAGGCTCCAGTTTCCCATGCAGTGAAATATAGCTGATGGATGGTTGAAAATTATTATTATTATTATTATTATTATTATTATATTATTGTGCTAACACAATAATTTACAGCAAATGTG
This sequence comes from Etroplus canarensis, assembly GCA_015106775.1. Classification (NCBI taxonomy): domain Eukaryota; kingdom Metazoa; phylum Chordata; class Actinopteri; order Cichliformes; family Cichlidae; genus Etroplus; species Etroplus canarensis. The sequence goes on along the minus strand of VUQH01081075.1, from coordinate 10,816 downwards.
GCCTTGAGGCATCTGGTTTATTAATTCATTGTGTCTACTTCTAAGAATTCCTTGTTCGACCATTTAAAATTAATTTTCCTACTAATGCATTTACTCTGGGTAGGCAACAGTCCAAGTCACTGTTAATGCATCTCATCATTTTTACTCTAGTTTTTAAAGGATTCTGTGGATATTACTGCAATATCCATCATTCACATGTATTCTAGATACCATATACAGTTAGTTTGTTAGAAGATGGTGAGGGGTAGAAGTCAATAATTGCAATAACAATGTTTTTAAGTAAAGGGAAGTCAAAACCCACAGGGCACTGTATTGCATTTACCATTTTGATTTCTCCAATCCAGCTGGCAGCAGCAGCAGAGAATTTCAATCAGCAGCACCTGACAGCATTCATCTTAGCCCACCAGCCAGATGTTTGTGGTAGTTTTCCAAGTGAGTATCTGTTTTGACTGAACTAAGCTTGTGATCTCTGTCATGGTTGTTATTTGGCAACTGGTGCCTTTGTGGGGGTATGTCCCCTCAATTCCTTTACAGGTCAGTTAGCATAACTTAGCAGGATGATCACATGTGGCTCTCCCGAAAGAAAATCAAAGAATATCTATTTTTAAAAATAATTTCTTGCAGATGATCATTATTATTTTTGTGAAAAGTAAAACAGTTTTTGGGCTTTTTTTTCCTACTTGATGTATTACATTAGTTTAGCTGTTTTTGGTCTATTACTTCCTATTCATTGAAGACTTTTTTCACCAGCACCTTCTAAGGTAACTGCAACCAATTTCAATATACTGTGATAGAAAGTAGTCAGACTCTCCATAGACTTGTTTTGTCCAGCGCTGAAGGCCAGGCGAGATATATTAGTATAACCTCAGAAATCAACTTGCCTTTATCCAGCTTGGTTGCTGGTTGGTTGTCTGACCCATAACCTTCCTTAAAACAAGGATTTTTTTTTTTGTTTTTGCTTTTGCACTAAACAAAAGATAGCTAACATTCAAATCTGTAAACTTTAGTGGTGCAAGTATTTTGTTATCCATTGGACAACACTAGATTAGCTATCTTTTCCAATTTCCAGTTTTGCTAAGCTAAGCTAACACAATTTTTGTATTAGACATGTTTAAGACACATGTACAACAACATGAATATGCATATTTCCTAAATGTCATTTTTTAAATAATATTATTATTACCTCTGCCAAGGAGGTTGTGTTTTTGGTTGGATTTGTTTGTGAACAGGATTATGCAAAAAGTTACAGGGGGATTGTCACAAGATGTTTTATCAGTAGTGAGACTTGTCCCAGTTTAGAAGTGATTAACTTTTTGAAATGAGCTGGATTTTTTTGGAGGACTTTTAGACATTGTGAGATAAGCAAACATTTAGCATTATACATCATGTTGCAATAAGCGGATGCGATAAAGAAATAAAAAATTGCTGATGTCAGGTTGAAATTATCAAGAAAATTTCCCAAATTGTACCAAATCCAGGTAGTTCTGGATTCTGGAATTCAAATGAAAAAAACTGAGGTACATACCCTTATGAAGCCACAGAATAATAACTAACAGGGGTATAGAGTGTTTTGACGTTGACATCACCAAACTGGAAGTGGGCCATGTTGGAAATACTCACCAGTCAAAATAAATAATGAACAACAGAGTTTACCTTGAAGTTTGAAAAAAAAAAACTCAAAATAGTTAACTATTGCTGTGTTCTCGGCTGTCACAATCGCTCAGACAGAGAAAAACGTCTACAGTACTACCGTCTGCCCAAAGTTGTGAAACGTCAGAGAGAGCCGACAGAGAAATTATTAAAAGAAAGGAGGCGATTATAGATTGCATCAGAATTTGGATGGGAAGAATGTGGATAACATCTGAATTTGCTCAACTCATTTTGTAGCTGGTACGTATTTCACATTGACATTTTCATCTGCTTTTTGTGACATAAGTGTAGTGGCTGTAAGGTCACAAATTAAATTGTTCAGGTTATGGGTTTGATAAAGTTTAATATGTGAAAGCTTATGCCAAGGCAATATTTCGTACTATTTAAAGAACACCAATATCATATGTCAATGACTGTGACAAAGGATAAACTTACAGGAGGCAATATTTCAAGATTGCCACTGAATAAACAGGGACCCATTTCATAGGGATCTTCATCCCCAGTTAACTTTAGTTTATTAACGTAACGTTCTTTTTCTTTGGTGTCCAGTCTTTCTCTGTACAGCTTTTCAGATGTGTATGAATTTTTGCAATCAGATGTTGAAGCATTATAGTGAAATTTTGAGTTTTTGTCCATGACTGCTTATGCATCCTGTTTGTTTTGAGTGAGTTATATCTCCAAGATGGCGCCACTTCCAGTTCCGGACCAGATTTGCGGGGTTCGTGAAAACACTCTATAGACCTGCAATCAGCACCAACTTCTTGCTGAGACAATGTAGATTCAGTAGAGTTTAAATATTCATGAAACAAGATCTGATTCAGATAGTTACCATATTTTTTTCTTAAATCATTCTTTAACTAACAAGGACATCACTGATTCCAGAATGGGAAACACATACACATGGTTAGGACAGAAAATTAGCTTGAGAACTTGAGAAAATGCCACAGTAATGTTTATGAAAAAACTATGCTTGCAACTCAAACCCGGGGATTAGAGTGTAGTATTCATTCTAGTCTTATATTCTTACCAATGTCAGTGTATCCAATGACAACCAACATTTAACTGACTAACTGCACTATGCTATTCCACTAGATGGCAGCCTCTGCCCAAACTAGTCAGCAACCCCAATCCTTCCACCACACAAACTGTAGCAGCCCCTCTGCCTGAGGACATCATTACACACTCAATAAAGCAATAGTCAGTCATTTTCTCTGCTTAATTGATCCCTCTGCTACTCAACAATAGGTGCTATGACATTTTTTACTGTAGCAGAAATGACTACATGCCTCAGAGTAAGACGCATTATTTGTAATTATCTTGTTGTTCTGTTCTTGTGTGACTAGCCATCTGTAGACAGCATGCAGTGCTCTTGTTGGTCAGCAGATGAGGTCAGGGCCTCAGCAGTACCATCCTCCCAGAGCGTCTGTTTGGTTGTAATGACATTGTCCTTACCAGGGCTTATGAAACATTTGTCAGGAGGACAAGAACGCAGCACGCTCTTGCCACATCCAAAACTATCTGAGAGCAGATATGGAAAATGACGAAATTCTATTCAAAAACGGGGGTGGGGGGGGGCAGATAAAAATGTTTATGTTCCCTATGCAAATTGAATGCTCAGAGTCTGTCACTTGCACCAGCAAAAACACACAAAAAAACCCAACATGCTTTTAGCATTACATAAGATGTGTTTACTCCATTTTGCACTGGCTTTCATATCTTTTGGCTTCTATTAGTTTTCATGCTTACATGTGTTGCATAGGCCTAAGGGTTACACCAGTTCACACAGGGCAAGAAGTGAGTCACATCCCAACAACCTGTGCAGTGTATATACCTCTTGCAGTTACATACTTTTACCAAGCAATTTATAGCTTCTAATATTTACCCAATGCATGTTTGGACTGTGGAATTAAACCAACACACTCACAAAGAAATCCACAATGACTCAGAAAGCATGAAAACAATCAATAAAGTAAAATCTTGTGAACAATTAGCATGGCTCTCAGTCCTATTTATGATTTGCTTTAATAAATCCTGAAATGATTTTGATTGCATGATGAGAAAAGCATCATCATATTATAACTTATCACATAAAAAGTGACTGTAATGCAGGCATGTAAAATGGATAAAGCACATACAAACCCAACATCCTCAAGGAGGTGCCTACACTGCACGTAGAATGCAGTGTATGCACCTCACATCTACTGGAAGATCCGTTTGTTCTTTTTCTCGTCAACACAAGACATGTTATCATGGCTTTGTGTGCACTCCCGCAGCTTCTCTCACTCAGCCACTCCTTGGGCTGTCAGCATGGCAAGGTGGAGCCAACAAAGCTGCACATGTTTCAAGCATGCTCTGAGGCGGCACTCCCTCTCTACTTCCCTTTCCTACCATTAATGCATGCATGGCTTAGCCGAAAGAGAAAAAAGGAGGGCCCAGTGCATCATGAGCAGTGCTCTTTACCAATCGCAGAGGTTTCCCCACCCTGTCTGCCTTCATCACTCACTCCCTTCCTCTTTGCCCCCTCCCTCTCTTTTTACTCCCTCCCTCTGTCTCTAGGCACGCCAAGCAAAGGAAAAAAAAGTCCAGAGAAAAAAGTGATAAGCAGCTTCTGGGTTTTGCTTTCAAGCGGACTCCTGCTGAACTGGTGTGAGTGTGTATGAGTGTGTGGTGTGTTCACTCTTTCTTCTGCCACAGTAGCAACACATTGCAGCAGCGTCGGCCCCGAACAAAAGGCTAAATGCGGCAGACCCACAGGAGGGAAACTCAGAGATAGAAGCAGGCAGAGTGGCCCAGCGTGAGTTCACTTCTCAGGGAGCAACTCAACCTGCCATTTAGCCCTCCTGGCCCCGGAGTGAAGACAGAACGGTAAACTAGACTGGTCTAGGCTGCTTTTCAGTGTCTCTGTCAGAGCTGAGGAACACACCCCTTTTGTGTCTTTCACTTTGTCTACTACTTATAGACCTTAAGTTCTGTTGTCCTCTACTGAAATTTCATCACCTGCCCCGAGTGTCTTTCATCTTCATCCACTTGCTTTCCAAGATGTCAGATGATGACTGCCGCTCACCCATCGGCCTGGACTGTTGCAGTTGCTGTCTGGACCTGGCCAATGGCTGTGATGAATCCATGTCCAGCAGTCCGGGCCTCGGTACTACAGGAGGCCTGCCAGCAAGCCCCACAAGCCCCAGTGTAAATCACTTCCGCCAGCTCCGCAACCAGCTGATGTACCAGAACCTGAACACGGACAAACTCAATAACATCATGAGACAGGACTCCCTGGAGTCGGTTGTGAGAGACCCCTGTTTCCTGCTCAATGAGGGAATCTGCAACAGCAACATTGACCAGACCATGCTGTCTATTTTGCTCTTCTTTCACAGGTATGTCTGGTAATCTGACAGGTACATGCTCATCAGATTAGCTATAGAAAAGGTCTTTCATAAGAATATGAAATTTGAACTTGATTTTATTTTAAACTAGTTATTTGCCCCTGCAAAGACCATTCAGTACAAATTCTAAATTACACCTGTCAATCTTTAAATGCACCAGATGGTAAATTGAGACTAAACATGTTTCTTGGATCTTCTTAAGTCAAAATCACTAGGTAGAATTTGGTTGCATCTTTGCCTATCTCTTACTTCACATCAAAAATGTTTAGAATATAGATCAAAATGTAAAACAATATTTATGTCTTTATAATGCCTATTTATGCCTTCACATCTCTGTCTTTTATGCAGCATATGTTTCATAACATGACTGTGACAATGATACATGCACATGCTGTGTGTTAAGTTTTAAGGGCAATTCTATTTATGGGATGTAAAATAACTCTTAGAAAGGCATGTTTCTAGATTCAACAAACTGGAAAAACTTTAACTTCAAAACAGCTAAACACTTAGTGGTGAAAAAAGCCAGAGAACAGAGGTAAACAAAACGTAATCTGAAAAGAATGCCTTACAAATACACAAGGCTATTCTAAAACAACAGTTTGTTGTCATATTGATTCAATTAAAATGATCTTTTATTGCTAGAGGTCAATTAAAACTGGCCTGGCTCCTACTCTGCCTCTGCCAAATAGTGTTTATAAAACAGTGCTTGGCAGCTCCCGTCACAGTGTTTGTGAGGAAGAGAATGTCCTGCTACAATGTTGCTGCCAATTGGATGGTTTGTTTGGCAGCTACTGTCAAATGACTTCAGCCTCAAATTAACAGTTACCATCTTTCCAGTCAGCTACAGTTTTACTGTTGCTGAATTACTGAACCTGAGCCAGCCATATGTAATTAAATATGGTGTTTTGTAAAAGTAAAATGTGTAGATCTAAGAGGAATTAGCAGTGAATAATGAAAGAATATGAACCTGCTATCTGTAAAAGCCACAGTTGAATGCAAAATAGTATGAAGTTGCCATTTGTGTCAGCAGAAGAGAGATATGCGCTAAAGAATCACAGCATATATATGAGACAGTATGTACAGTATGACGCAGTGGTGCACAAAAGGAATCTTGATAAAAAATGACCTTTGTTTCCTCTCCTAAGAGATGTTTTCCTTTCATGAAGCCACTCATTACAGGCAGATTTTATTTTCTATAAGTTGTAGAAGATGTCTTTGTTTTCTCAACCACAGTTATGAAAAAAAAACAACTATATCTACCCATTAACATATTGGAATATTTATTATTTCATAGATGAAAAGAAGATATAAAATTATAGATTGTTGCAATTGCAACTACAATTTTCAAACCAAATATTTGAGGTAAACCTTTACGTGAAAGTGAACCCAATGATTTCATTTAAATGTACTTTCAGCTGCTCCCATGTATTCTGCCCAAGGGGTCGTCACAGCTGATTAATCTGTAATAGTAATGTGGAATCGAATCAGGGACCTTTCTCTTGTAAGGTGAATTTGTAAACCAATGCACTATGATTTTATTTAAATGTATTTAATTTAAGTTCATATGGATGGAATGCATTTCGAGTGACATAAATACATACAGGTCAAACACAGATTTCACTTGCTAATCAGACAAAATATCTGTAATAATTCTGTCATGATAAGGTTTACCTGGAACAAGCACAGTAAGGTAATTATTATCATCGATCCAGTTATTTGTAGGTGTTATCTTATCGGTAATGTTCTCTGGCCGAGAAGCATTATCAGCATTTTATCAAATTCCTCCAGAAGCTGAACTGCCACAGAATGTCAAAATAAGTTAAACTTTAACCTGTCTTGTATTTGTTTTTATTAACCTATATTTAACTAGATCTAAGGCCTGTATGGTCTAAGACAGTTCTCCTGTCCTGCAGGATTTATAGTACAGACAGGGAGTGCCAAAGAACTTAAACTATCTACTGTTCTCTGCAGCTGATGTAGCAGATAACAGAGATGACTAGGCCATTGCAAGATTTATTTAGATTTTTTAGCTTTTAGAAATAAAACCTTAACAACTTACTTTACTCACCATGACACATTTTTTGTAGACATTGTTCTTGTTCTCTTGCTATGGAGCTCATGATTTATTCATGACAGTGGAGGTGTGCCATTATGATACTGCTGGATGAAGAGCAACAACTGAAGAAACTTTGGTATAACGAGCCCAGCTTTGCTTTAAAGAGTTTCAGATGATACTTTCAACATTCCTTTATAGTGCACTGATAGGCTCACATGAATTATGGTTTGACGCATTCCTGCATTCACTGTTTACATTATCATACTTGCAGAAAGACTCTGTTAAAAATGTTACACAAGAGTTTTTTGTCTTTGTTATACAGATTTTAAGTATTTCTTTACTCACAAAGACTTCCTAGGGGAAGGTGACTGAAGTACATGCAGCCCTGACTTTCCCTGGAGTGTGGAAAAATGCAAGTGCCAATATTTTTGACATTTTTGGCAATGGGGCAAATGACGCTCCAGTGCCATTTTCCAAAATGACCATATGTCTGTCCACGCCAGCTGAACTGTTAGGCCAGAGCACTTTGTTCCTGAAGCCTCCCCTTCTCAAGAGAGAATCGCAATGATCATGTCACTTTCATGGATAGGCTTCCTCACAGGATTAAGCTACTGATTTCAAATGTATACCTTTGTGTTTTTAAGCAGAAAATAAATGGCAGTAATTAATTTATACATGTACTAACAGTCTAATAATGTCAGTTGATACAAAAAGCTGCCTTGCTGAGCTGAGGTTTGCAGAAGTTCATGCATTTATCAAGTATTCACTTCGGGAAGGCCTGGCTTCTGATGAAAGCTTGGCTGAGGTTTAGACAGTGACCTCACACTGGGTGGTCAATCTGCCCAGCAGCTATCATTCTCAGTTGTCACTTGTTAACAGAATAAAATGTTCAGCGTAGCCTGAGGAAACATGCCAGGACATTTCTTGGAGCAGCCAGAAGATGTGTTATGTAAATGATTCAAGGGTCACAGGAATGTGCTGAGAGGAGAATTGGAAGTCATACGTCTTATTTGGTGTTTGAAGAAGAGCCACAAAGCCCCAAGGGTGGCTATGATTTCCACAGGATAAAATTAGAGGAAACGTGTTGATTTACTTTAAGGCTTTGTGAGTTACAGGTAGTTAAAATGAGAAGGGCACTCTTGCACACCTTCACCACAGGCAGTTAGTCAGTATTTAGCAACCATTAAAAACCACTTGCCAGGGTGAAGAGGGGTGAAGAGCCTGCAGCGATGACACAAACATTTATCACAGGACTTCAGATCTGTGACCAGTAAGCTATTAAGCAGTCAAAACAAAAGGGGAAAGTGAAGAGGAAAAAAATGGCAGCACAAAAATGTCACATAATGTCAAAGAGCTGTGTGTGACCATAGGATAGGTCTGAGGGGGAGACAAGCTTTACAGGCACAGTCTATTAGATTTTTGTATGAGGTTCTACAAAGTTAGGCTTTCTTAAACCTATAGGTAAAGGATGAGTAAAAACTTCAAAAACATTTGAAAATTTTAGGTAGTAAAGAGTGTAAATGACAGTGATTATCTAGACTAGTGTAGGCAAGAAGCTCCATAGTGTGTGTAAGGATGCAATATCCTTCATCTTCTTGTTCAGGTCTGTTGACTTTTCCAGTTTGGTTGGAAAACACTGTAATTTCTTTGTCAGAATGAAATGACCATCAGTCCTTATGACAGGATTGTAGCTGAGGTTCACAGAGAGTAACTTTGTGCTTTACATTATAAACTGTACAAAAAAGGCAGTCAATGGATTGTGACAGAAGAGTTTTGACCCCTGACTTTGATTTTCTTTTCTGGCTTGACTGATTTATCCTTCTGACTTTCAGTTGCCCTGAACATTTAGACTTTGTTATAAGTTTCTGGCTTTGGCCTAAGATGACCACTGGCCCTTGGCTTTAGTCCAGTTGACTACTGAACCTGACCTAGCCCTCCCACAGTGGAGTGGAGACGGGCTCCAGCTGTGTGAGACACCCTGCTGGACATGAAAGCTCCAGTCTGTGATTCACATACAGACCACAAAGTACAAGATGTCCAAGTTTTTGGAGTGACTGCCTATATTTAGTTTTAGGATTTAATAATCTCAAAACCAAGGCATGTTTATGAAATTCTTGGAGAACTGTCTGCAACCAAAGAAAGGAATTCATCAGCCTGTAAAATTGCTGTTTTAGTACATAATAAGGGAACAGTTCTTTACATTGCAGCAGAATATCAAGATAAATCCTTCTTAATTCTGGCTGTAACCAGAGGCAGAGGGTGGCCTGTTTGGTAAATTTGCATTAATGTAACATAGGAACATGTATTTCTTCTCTGTGATGGCTTTACTTGATCAGACTTTAAGAGCAAAAGGTATGTAAGAAAACCAATACATATTTTTGGAGAACCCACATAGATCGTTGTATGCTCTGTTTCACCCCAAACTGGCTGCACCATCAGCGGCATTTCCCAGTTCACTCCTGTGTATTGAAAACAATTCCAGTGAACAGAGCACACCTCATCAAAATGGGCACAGTAACATATTTGACTCATTATAAGCAGTTACAAGCTGTAACAGGCCAAATGATGACAGTGTTGTAACAGTGGTTAAAATCCAATTTTACACCCCTTCCATGGAGAAACATATTACAAAGTCCTGCTGAGATTCAACATAATACAGTGTAAGAGAGGAGAAATCCTATTCTCTTTGGTAAGATTAACAGTGCCTGTATTCCCCACATTAAAGATTTATCAGACGCATAGGTTTTGAATATAGATCCTGTATACAATTATTTTTTTCTATCTATAATCTCTTTTGGAACAAAGCAAAACACAGATTTCACCTTTAAAAAGGAAAACCTTGTCTCTGAAGAGAGATATAACTTTAGGAACTGCAGGTGGCAGGAGAAAGGATGTAAACAAAAAAAACCCAACAAAAAACAGTGATTACTGGCAAGAAGAGAAAGGAAAGGATGTCAGGAGTGGAAGAAGAGATTCATGGCCAGGCAAGTCTTAAGAACAACCCCTAACAAAGGCTACAGAGGTGAGGTATGAGTAATGGCAGGGAGGAGAAAGGGAGAGCTAGAGGAAGCGATGGCTATAGAAAGAGTAAGAGGTAGACTGTCAGACAGGAGTCTAGGGCTAAGACAAAACATATTTAGCTAAGAATAGTGTGCTGTTGCCATTTAGTGGAAATAAGATACAGAGACACTGCAGATGTCTGTAGAAAGTCACAATGTTTTTCTGTAGCAACAGGAAGTTATTTCTTATTGGTGGTAGGAAGTAGAAAGCTATGAACAGTCAATGTTTTATTGTCATTTTTGTGAGTTTCCTCAATAACACAGACTCTGACTACTTTGTTGTAAAAAAAAAAAAAAAGACATTCTGGAAGCAAAGGATTGATTCACAATATTGTAAACCACTGTTTTTCCCCTAATACATGTCCGTATATAGTTTGTGTTTAAACCCTGTGATTTATTTACTGTGGGACCAGGTTATAGAGGACTGGACAATAATGGCTTTTTAATGGACCTCTTGACTTACTACCTTGTTGTGTTGTTACTGCGTGAATAGGCTGCCTTCTTTGCCATGGCAGACAAATTCTAGAACCATCACTGAATGGTTTGTTTGCAAGTGTGTGTCTATATTATGGGAATAATCATTACTGCTCTATGACAGGGCTAGACTGACTTCTGTAGTGTGATAGTGATAATGATGTTGCTAAGCCTCGTAAAAAGCGTGTATGTAG
>VUQH01081074.1:0-13121 GCA_015106775.1 Etroplus canarensis | reverse complement strand
CCTCCGATGTTCCTAGCCCTGCTTTCCCTCTACCTATTTTCTTGCACACACAATATATCTACCTTCCTTCTCTCCATCCTATCAGCCAGCTCTCTCCCTTTACCAGTCATAGTCCCTACATTTAAAGTCCCTACTCTCACCTCCACCCTCCTACCTTTCCTTCTCTCTCTCTGCCTCCTGACACGCTTCCCTCCCCTCCCCCTCCTTGGTCTTCGGCCACCAGTAGCATAGTTTCCACCGGCACCCTGTTGGCTAACGGCACCGGAGGCGGTCGTTGTTAACCCGGGCCGCGACCAATCCGGTATGGAAGTCGTGTTATGAATCCGCATATTTGATTTGGCACAGTTTTTACGCCGGATGCCCTTCCTGACGCAACCCTCACCATTTACCCGGGCTTGGGACCGGCACTAGGACTACACTGGCTTGTGGGCCCCTGTAGCTGGTTTCAACTCTTCTCATCTGTTGCTCTTCAAGTGACATTTCGGTTGCATTCCTAACAGCGACACTACTTAGAACGACACTTAAACTACTTTAATTTACTTAAAATGATGCTCCAGATGCTTTCACCATGTGCACTTGAAATGACTTGAAATGATGCTAGACTTGCTTTCATCTTTTACGCTTCAAATCATGATACACCTGTTTTCATCTCCTACACTTAAGATGACACTTCAGCTGTTTTAATCTCTTACGTTTGATGATTCAGGTACTTTTGGCTCCGACACTTAAAATGATACTAAGACTGCTTTATTCTCTCATACTTAAAATGGCTCCTTTCAGCTGCTTAAAACTCTTTTACTTAAAATTACATTTCAGCTATCTTATTCCTCTTACACTTAAAATGATGGATTAGCTGCTTTCTTTTACACTTCAAATCATGATTCACTTGCTATCAAACAAAATGAAACTAACTGATATAATCTCTTACACTTGGCAATTCAGCTGCTTCTCACTCATACGCTTCAAATGACATTTCAAATCTTTTCATCTCTTACACTTAAATTGACACTTAAGCTGCTTTAACACCATACTTAAAAAGACAGTTTTCATCTGTTGAATGAAATGACAGTTCAACTGCTTTCATCTTTTAGACTTCAAACGACACTTACACTGCTTTAAACTCTTGCACTTAAAACGACACTTCCACTGCTTTTATCTTTTCCACATCAAATTATTACTCAACTATTTTCATCTCTTACGCTTAGAAAGATGATTTAGCCCTGTGATAGACTGGTGACCCGTCCAGGGTGCGCCCCACCTCTCGCCCACTGACAGCCTGGGAAAGGCTCCAGCCCCCTGCAACCTTGAAGTGGATAAGTGGTTTAGAAAATGGATGGATGGATGGATGGATGGATGGATGCATGGATGGACAGATTATGATTCAACTGCTTTGATATTTTACCCTTTAAATGACAATTCAACTGTTTAATAGTAATATTTAATATTTTACAATTCAATTAGTTAAATGCTTCAGTTGCATTTATTTCATAAAATAACAAATGACAGTTCAACTGCTTTTATCTCTTTCCAACTGTTTCAGCTTCTAGTATCTTTGCTTGAACTGACGCCTCTATTGCATTCCTAAATTTTACCTGAATGACTTCAAATGACTTTTTCACCCCACAGGTTAACAAATTTCATTAGCACTTTTTAACTCATCGGAACCACTTCATATCTCAGACGCCTTCTGACACTTCACCGCTTATGCTTAAACTGACAATTCATCTCCTTCTAGCTTCTCTTGCAGACTGCTGGTTCCAAGTGCTGCTACTAACATTCATTTGCTATTTGGGTTTAAATGTGAAGCTCAAAATTTAAGATATTTTATGAAAAGCTTTTTTTGAAATGCACTGTTCTCATCAGTGAGAAGAGATTCTCTTTGCTAAAAAATAGCCCCATGCTTTTCTAGTTGTCTTTGACGTTGTTGCCAAGAAAACGTTGCAGCTCATAGTTTATAGTTTAGGCGTAACATGACTGGTTGTTTTGAGTTGTTCTTGCCAAAGGACAGAGGAGTCTCTTTCCAGTTTGACTCAGGATCAAACAAAAGGCACCTTAACCACCTGAACTTCAGTGACCTCGCTCTGTCCAAATCTAAAAATACCTGCAAAGATTCCAGATGAGCCGCTTTCAAGTGGTGTTTACTGTACTGTCTACAGGTTCATGTGACTTGGCAAGGACAGACTGCACACAGCACTGCGGTAATAAATGACACTTGAATAGTTTTTATTGCCTTTCACCACAATAGTATTTTTCTGTTGAGACTTTGTCAGTTCGAGTAGAAGGTATTGCTGGATGTAAAAGTACTGTACGTGCTACTTCTGTCTTTGACACAGCTATAATGTTGCACAATTCAGAAAGTATTTCCATCAGCTCTGTGACAGACAGAATGAAATGTGTTGTGGCTTGCCAGTTTGATTGGATTACTGTGAACAAACAAATGAGGTATCAGTGAGCAGTGGGTGTGACACCGAAATGGAAAAGCGACGAAATTTAAACAAGCTCAGTGAGGAGGATTTGTTGAGCTCAGCTTGAGTCCTGGTTTATACGTACTAAGTCAAGTTTCTCCCGCAACTGTGTTCCTACTGGCGGTTTGGCTGCAAACCGTTTCTTGAATCAGCCTGGATGCAGGTCAACAGATGAGAAGAATCAGCTCTGGAGGCAGTCCTCCTGTGTATCACTTCCTGTTTTCCTTTCCCAGGGCAAGAACTGTTCCAAGACAAGTGTCTGAATGTGTTACCGTGATGGTAACCATGGCACTGTGAAAAGCCTCCTGCCCTGGCTTCTGGGCCTGTGCCCTGCACCAGCTTCTTCATCCATTACTTGCCCAGTGACACTGGCTCTTAAACGTAACCAGCCAGTCAGTGATGGCACGGAATTCACGGCCTTTGCCAAAATGTTGCCAACTCTGATTTTATCAAGTCGCAGCAAAAGCCATCGCAAAGGCCTTGTGTTTGGGATGGGATTTGTTTCGAAGGAGCATGGTGCATCGGTGTGTACATGTGCATGGGAGTGTCGTGCAGTCAGTGCGCATTTGGGTGTGTTTGTGCATTTAGGCGTCTTTTTTGGCATGACACGGGCTGCTAAGCACACAGATGTTTCTTTAGGGAATGGGTATCAGTAATTGAGGAGCCAAGAAGAGGACCAGAGCCAAGTACATGTCCTTGAGGCGCACTGAGCATGAGTGGCGCCTCGTTGTCCCTTAAATAAGATTATGGCATTTACTCGCCCCCTGATCTTCCTCTGAGAGTGCAAAACAATAAATAAAAGGAGGTGGGTGTCTTTTTTCCCTCTCTCTCTCTCTCTCTCTCTCTCTCCCTAGGCAGAAAAAAAGACAAGTTTTGTTACTTGGCACATTCTTTTCAAAGCCAAATCACTCCCCCATGCAAAGTTTACATGGGTCACAGCACTAGATGAAAGGGGAATTTATCTTAGAGAGAATATTGCTGATAACATTCCTTTTTATGTAGATGAAAGCCCATGTGAATCTCAATAAAGCGTGGCACTGTCTCAAATGACAAACACGGCTCGAGGATGTGCAGATAAAAAAAAGTTTTGAAGTAGCAATGCAAATTAGTAGCAGCTTGGTTGAATAGAGGGTCAGCAGGAGGATTTTCTTCAATCTCTGTCTATGCTGGTGTGCATGATGACGGATCTATACGAGACCGTGGTGTAGGGCTTTGCACATTTGCCCCACGAGCCAAAAACCCCCTGGTTCGAGTCCGGGTGGAGACAAGAGTCTTTATCACCAGGGGAGAGTTGTGTCAGGAAGGGCATACGTGTAAAATCTATATGTAGATTCATCTGCTAGGCAAAATGCAAGGGAACAGACAGAGGTACTTCTATCTGTGTAACAAGTGTTATACTGTCTTTCTACGCAAGCACACAAAGTAGAGAAGCTCTCTGTATATATTGGTTGTTGTGAGGCTATCACAGTATTAGATATGCTCTTTGTTATGCCAGATATATGGTTTTGGAGGAAATTTAACAACAAAAACTAACTGTACTTTCTTGAGGTGTCTAGTGTAGGCATAACTAGTGTCCACTCCCTCTTTAAGACTGTCTGTCTTGTATACCTAATGTCAATTAATATAAAGTTGATAAACCTAATTTGTAAGCTGAAAGTTGCCTTCTTGCACTTCTAGCAGATATTAAGCAACATTTGTCTTTAATTGGAATTGTGTTTTAAGTTTGAAATGTACTCTCTTTTTATTTTTGTTTTGTTGTCCACCAACACTTAAAGGAAATCTGGCTCTTCAGCTTCTCAATGCTCTGTTGGCTTGAAAAGTATTATACGCTACATGGACAAAAGAATTGGGCCGCATCTCATTCAGTCTCATTTCCACAGGCGTATAAAGTCCAGCAGCTAGCCATGCAGTCTGCCTTTACAAACATTTGTGAAAGAATGGGTTGTTCTAAAGAGCTCACTGAATTTGAGCGTGGTGCTGTCACAGGATGCCACCATTGTGAGATGCAAGTTTGTGAAATTTCTTATCTCCAAGCTATACCATGGTTAACTGTAAGTGGTATTATTGCAAAGTGGAAACATTCAGGAGCCACAACAGGTGAAGTTATAGCGAGGGGTCTCTGAGTGCTGAGTTGCATAGCGTGTAAAAGTTACCAATGTTCTACTCAACTAACTGCAATCATTTGAGTTCCAAACCTCCTCTGCCGTTAGCGCCAACACAAAAACTGCGCACCAGGAGCTTCATGGCATGGGTTTCCATGGCTAAAGAGCTTCATGGAAATCTTACATCACCAAACACAATGCTAAACATCAGATAGAGTGGTGTAAACCATGCTGCCACTGGATTCTGGAGTGACAAATCATGCTTCTTTATCTGGCAGTCTGATGGACAAGTCTGGGTTTGGCGAATGCCAGGAGAATGTTTCCTGTCTGACTGCATTTTGGCCAAATGTAAAGTTTGCTGGAGGAGGGACTATGCTGTGGAGTTGCTCTTCTGGGCTTGACCAGGGACCCTTAGCTCGAGTGAAGGGAAATCTTAATGCTTCAGCTTACCAAGACATTTTGGGCACTTCTTTTGCTTCCAGCTTTGTGGGAACAGCTTGGAGAAGGGCCTTTTCTGTTCTAGCATAACTGTGCCCTAGTGCACAAAGCGCAGATTGACTGGCCCCCACAGAGCCCTGACCTCAACCCCATCCAATGCCCTTGGGATTAACTAAAACTGAGATTGCAAGCCAGGCCCTCACAAATACTCTTTTGGATGAATGGTCAAAAATTCGCACAGACACACTCCAAAATCTTGTAGAAAGCCTGCCCATAAGAGTGGAAGTTGTTTTAACTGTGAAGAGGGACCAACTCCTTATTAATGCCTATGGATTTAGAATGGGGCGTCACAAAAGCTCCTGTAGATGTAATGTCTAGGTGTCAAATATAGTGAGAGTATGAGTTTATCAGGGCTTTTGACAGACAGCAATCTGCTGCTGATGGTAACAAGATAAATGAGAGCAAACTAGAGCAAAAATGATACAATAAGCGCTAGGCTCCAAAACTCAGTGGAAATAAGGAGAACTATAGAGCTGAGAACACACCCACTGTCCCACATCTTTTGCGTTATGAATTGTAATCTGACACATTGCGAATATTAAAATACTGTCCAGATCAGCTTTAAAGATCAAGACTAAGGCACCAAATCAGCTATCAAGCGTGAAAACAGTCATGGTCAGTGTTAATAGTGATCTTTACCATCTTCGCAATTAGATGAGAACTTTCTCTAAAGGCTCAAATTTACAAAGGCGTGAATGCAAATGCTTCAAACCAGCTAC
This sequence comes from Etroplus canarensis, assembly GCA_015106775.1. NCBI lineage: Eukaryota > Metazoa > Chordata > Actinopteri > Cichliformes > Cichlidae > Etroplus > Etroplus canarensis. The sequence continues at coordinate 7,337 of VUQH01081074.1, read as the reverse complement.
AAAGTGTTTCTTGCATCTACCAGCCCAGGATTGAATGCATCAGCCCTCTGGTCACAAACTGATTTCTTTGATTAGCTGGCTGCCACATGTCATTAGCCATGTGCTGTGCATGTGTGCGGGGCTTTGTTCCAAAAGGCAAATGTCATTGCTTTTTGCCAGTATCAATCTATTCACCCAAGTTCACCTAAATTTCCTAATAATTTCTCCAACATCACTTTTCTATCATTAAAACATCAAGAAATGGAGCCAACCATTTGGTTGACCTTATAATAGTATCTTCAGATGTGACGTATCAAGTGTGCTACATGTTGATGTAATTTCAGTAATTCTGGGTCAGGCTATCCAATCAAAAGCAGCACTGACAGACATTTGCAACTGTTTTTTTGTGTCATGTCCTCATGCTGTAGTCATGTGGCTTTCAAAGCAGAGCTGATAAACAAACTGAACTCTCCGCTCTTTGTTTGCCACCTCTATGGATGACACTTCCATGTGGTTATTTTTCTTGGGGAAATAGTCCATTGTTACACGCTGTGGTAGACTGCAGTAAGTGATTAAATCTGGTCCACAGCTGACTCGAGATTAGTGCACCAGGAAATGCAGCCATGTTCCCTGTGAAATGTTTGGCAGTCGTCCACGTCTTTTCAAATTGACATTTTGTTTTTCCACAGAGATCAGGCTACTTGTTAAAGCCCCATTAAATTCTCTACATTAGTGTCATGCCTCATACTTCAAACCGGTGTGATGACTAGCAAATGGCAGTGTTTCGTGTCTGAGGTCAACTGGCTGCTGTTTAACGTCCGTCCAGGTGCGCTTTGTACCTGCAGCAGATGGATGCTTTTAGTGACAAAGTTTGACAAACTTTTCCCCGGAGGAAAAATGGAGTGCACGTTCAGAGTGACGTCAATGACCTCACCGAAACTCAGTGTGTTTAGGTATGAAGACATGGTCAAGATGTTCTGCTGAAAGCAGAAGCAAAGCAAGCATCAAAATGGGGAAGAAAGGGGATTTAAGTGTTTTTGAATGTGGCATGGTTGTTGGGTCCAGTATTTCAGATACTGTTGATCTTCTGGGACTTTCCTGTGCAATCATCTCTAGGGTTTACAAGTCAATTTCAGGGTCGCGGGTGGCGCTGGAGCCTGTCCCAGCTGTCATGGGGTGAAAGGTGGGGTACACCCTGGACAGGTCGCCAGTCTGTTGCAGAACCAGTGCAGAGAGACAGATACCCATTCATGCTCACATTCACGCCTACGGTTAATTTAGAATTGCCAATCAGCCATGTCTTTGGACTGTGAGATGAAGCCAGAGCACCTGGGAGAACATGCAAACTCCACACAGAGGGGCCTAAGCTGGTCGGTTTTAAGAACAGGTGTAATGTGTTCAGACTTTTGAGTTCCGGTGAGACTCTATACAGCTGTGTTTTCAATTAACTGTACTCTCTGTACGGCAGGTTTTGGAAGCCAAGTGAAAAGACCATTACAGTAGTCTAGTCTACTCGTTTTGGATTAGATTAGATTACTTTATTGTCATTTCAACTACATATAAAATACACAGTGAAATGAAATAGCGTTCCCCCAGGACCCGGTGCCCCACACAAGGGTGGTGCCAGCCAGCCAGGGCCCACCTCCGGCCCAGCGCAACACCCCGCCTGCGATGTCCTCTTCCCCGGCCACCGGTATCAGGCGACGCCGAGGACTGAAGTCCCGGTCCACACAACAAACCGAGATTGGAGTTCCCAGAAACCGTCCATCCGCAGCATCAGCCCTGCGACAATACTCCTCCCGAAAACCAAAAACTTTGGTTCCCGGACGCTGCCTGGCAGGTCATGAAAAACCAACGCCGCTGGATCGCCAGTTAGCCTCGTTTGTGGACGGAGCTACAACGGCATCTGGTCATTTTCGAACCTCCGACTTTCGAACACGAACACCTCTGTCCCGGCGTCCACAACATCCGAACACCTGAATACTGGGTCAGAACATGGACAATCACAGGGGAAGAAGCACCACCTTGGTTCTGGAGTGGCTGCGCGCTACCGTCGCGCTGCCATCTTGGCCAAAAAAACCCCCCAAAAAAACGCATAGATTAGTATTTCAGAGTCTGATTTTGTCTGAAAGCTCCTTCATTTAGAAATGTTTTTTAAAAGCTAATTTTATGACATGATTAATACGGCTTTTAAAGCTTAGAGCGCTGTCAGTGATTAAAGCCAGATTTGATACTTCTCCTCTGCTCCCCTGAGACAGAGAACTCAGATGAGATACAGTTTTCAACTCCAAACTTTAAAATGGTATTACACGGTTTAAAGTGCAATATCAGTACATTATCTTACACACTGTACATTTTTCTTCTGGACTCTACACATACTGTACATTTGACACATTTTATATTAAATTTTTCTGTATATTGTGTATATTTTCTATAAAAACAGAACATACTGTGGTTTTTTTTTTACATTTTCTGTATTTTCTCTATATTTTGTATATCCTGTACATTATCTTGAAAATAAAGTTATTTACTATACTTCTGTGCTCGTCTATTTATTACTGGGGTACTTTGTAACTGGATGCGGGTATAAAAACACATTTCGCTGCACAGTCTACTACGTATATTTGTGTATGTGACAAATATATACGTAGTACACCGTGCAGTGATATAAGAATAAGTTCTGTGACATACATAAATTAATGTAATCAGTACACTGAGTTAGGGACTGTATGGGAGCTAGGCCATCTGAAGATAGGGACATGTATAGTTGTGCATCATCAGCATAATTACAGTAATCTATATTGTGTTTCTGGATGACATGCATGAGTGGGAGCATACACAGATTAAAAAGTACTTGGGGAGATCCAGAAGTACAAGAACAGATATGTTTCTGGAATCAGTGTTTACATGTAGGTCATTCACAACTTTGATAAGTGCTGTCTTAATGCTATGGTGGAAACAAAACCCTAATTGATAAGTTGTTAGATGTGAAGTAGTTATTAAGCTGAATTGGTTTTGCAAGTATTTTACTTAGAAATGGTAGGTTTGAGAAAGGCATATAGTTATCAGTAACTGTCGGATCAAGACTGCTCTTCTTTGGGAGAGGTTTGAGACAGCTATTTTAAGTGCTGCAGGAAAAATTCCTGACCTACGAAAGCGATTTATAATTTTTAATACCTCCAGTGCTAAGGAGTTAAAAACAGTTTAAAAACGCTGACCAACCTCCAGATCTTTTAGTTCTAAGCACTTAGTGAGACATGGCACAGTTAGTGTTCCTGGAAAAATAAAAGGGAGATGAATTACTTACACTTGAGGCAATAATATTCCGTATCATTGCAATATTTTTGTTATTAAAGAAAGAAGCAAATTGCTTACATTTTTCTGTGGATAGCATCTCAGATGGGGTTGCAGATGGTGGATTAATAAGTCTGTCAACAGTGGAGAAGAGTACTTCGCTGTTATTAATATTTTCATTGATGTTTTTGGAAACTGTCTGGTCTGTTTAAATCCTTTTTTATAATTGTTCAGTCTGTTCTTGTAGATGACATACTGAACGTGAATTTTTGTCTTTCACCACTGTCATTCTGTTTGACAGCATTTTCTCATTAACCGTCTAACAGCCACTCCATTTCTCCAGGGGGCTTTTGTTTGTGTTTTTACATTTCTAACTTTAAAGGTTGAATATGATCGATCATATTTTTTTTTTTATCCACAGAAGGTGATTCCATAGACAATGGCAGCTCATTTTCAATTTTCTTAAAGGTTTCAATTGTATTGTCATGTCTGTAGTATAGGAAAAGCAGATATACCAAAGAAAATGCAACAATGATATGTAATATTAAGTCCTTTTATATGACAAGATCCAAGGTGGTCCTTTATTGTGGATGGGTCTTCAGACACTCTGAGTGAGGCCAAATGTCTCCAGTAGATCAATGAATTTTAAAACATAGGGGTCTGTTTGGATGTCAATTTTAAGATTACATTAACCAGAAATTATAGAAGTCTAGTAGACTTTGGACAGTAATTCTGAAAATTCTTCAAGAAAGCCACATTTGGATTTTTGCAGCCGATAAACAGCGACTATTAAAACTGTAGTTTTACAACAAGATGTGTACCTTTTGGCTGCTCCTTTGTATTCTCCACAGCAGATTAATCCGCATTGGCAATATGGCAGAAGTTGGTGAGAGGGGCTTGGGTCCCCACCTGGGATTGAACTAGGGACCTCTCACTTGTGAGGTGAATGTGTAAACCACCACACTACCAGGGATGCAAGTAGATACGGCAAGATGTTCAAAAGAATTGAATTCAGCGAGGGAGATTTCCTTGCAACCATAAGTGTCGGAGAAAACAGCAGCTAGTCCACCGCCTCTCTTAACAGGTCTAATGGTATGGATAAAATTCATATTAGGAGGTGTAGTTTCAATAAGCACAGCTGCATCATTTCTATACAGCCAGATCTTAGTCAGCAAAGCAAAGTTTAGGTTATGAGTGCCAGTGAGATCGTTCACTAAAAATGATTTATTTGTCAGTGACCTGGTATTTGTGGGTGGTAGTGGCTCAGTGCAACGGTGAATGGTTGGGAACCAGAGGGCTGCTGATGCGGCGCTGGCTTAATACTCACCTGTGGCAGTTGCCACAGAGGCCAGAACTGCCCTGGAGTCACAACATGAAACATGGATTTCTCCTACTTTGTGGTGGTGTAATTATGCAAGGGATGCTTTCTTGGCACACTTTGGACCAATCTGTAGAACCGCTAGCATCAATAACTTGAAGTAATCATTTTCTATTTGAGTTTTGTCATTTATACGGAAATCGCTCTTCTTTATATCATTGCTTCAGTTCATTGAAGCGAAGACATGAATAAAAAAGTTAAACTAGTAAACTTCTAAAAGACATAAAAACGTAGCTGCAGTAACATTCACTTGCCTCCATTCTGTTTCCAGCTTTTTAGTAACCTTGTTTTCTGTTGTTTCCATGACAGTGAATGTGACACACGCCTGCAAACCTTCCCTCCAAAAGTACATTTTTGAAAATAAAAAGTGTCGTTCACCCTTATTAGCAGGTTTGCTTGTGTTTAAAAAAACCTGCATATGCTTTTGGCGTAGAAGGAGTCTTTATGTGAGCTTTTCTTTGCCTATCAGCATACATACATGCTGATGTAATTCTATAATGGGTGCAGCTTGTTTGGAGAAAGGCGAGTCTGATGCACCTCTGACCGCAACCGGCGTCACTAAATGGTGCAGTGAGAAGTGTGCAACACACCCAACAGTGATGTCATGGTGTACTGGCACACATCAGAGTCTTCCTCTTCTTCTCCTTGCAGATGCTCCCATTAGGGGTCGCCACATTAGATAATCCACCCCCATTTCACCCTTTTCCTCACATCCTCTTCTGTCACACCAACACTCTTCACTTCCTCTTTCACTACATCCATCAACCTTCTCTGTGGTCTTCCTCTTCTCCTCCTGCCTGGCAGCTCCATCCGCAACATCCTTTGTCCAATATATCCACTATCCCTCCTCTGAACATGTCCAAACCATCTCAAACTTGCCATTCTGTCACCCCCACCTCTGCGTCCTGTATTTTTGTCAGTGCCACAAAGTCAGTGCAACTTTCTTCTGACTTATTAAGAATCAGAATGCTTCATTAATCCAAAGGGGGGAAATTACTCCCGTTTACAGCCACTCGGTTCAGTATACATAAATATCAGTAAGAATATATGAGTGCAGTTGAGAGAGTAAAATATAGAAACCCCAGCATGGCAGTAGGTGAAAGTCCAGTTATAAATGGAAGGAGCTTTTCAGTATAATAGCAGCAGGCAGGAGTGACTATGGCCATAAATCAGAATATGCACAGTTATTACACAGTTATAATTGCAGTCTGTTCTTTACACAGTAATATATATACATAGATTGTATAGTCCATCAACACTCTCAAAGGAAACATTGCATCTATATTATTCTTTCGTGGTATGAAGCTTTACTGTTGCTCGCTGGTCGTCTCCTCTCTTCTTAACCTAGCTTCAACAACTCTTTTTCATATCTTCCTGGTATAGCTCATCTGCTTGATCCCTCTGTAGTAAACTCCTAATTCCTAATCATTTTTAGCTTTTGCAAAGTTGCTTCATATTTTGATTGTTTCTTTAGGGAACTTTGTAGAAACATAATCAGTGATCTGACAAGTTCTTTTGAAAAATCTGAAATTAGGTCAATGGCAATAAACATCAGTACATTTATGGAATGTAGTGACAGTGTAAGGACATTTGAATTGTCCCCCTCTGGTCCCACCCGTCCATAAAGTCCATTCCCAGAAATCGTCTGTCGCCCTTTCTTTCGGGTATCTGTGGAAGTTTGACTGAGTCATTAGGTAGCCAGGCTACGGCCTTTCACAAGGCCCTCACTGTCCAGGAGGCCACTGGCTGGGAGTAACTCAATTAGCCTTCTCTCACCAGCTCGCTCTGTCACACTGACTCTTGTCCTTTACTCTTTTCCATGCAAGTGCAGAAATGTAAAATGGAAGTGAAAGAGTGTGTTGTAGCACTGCTTTGGCAGTCCTCTTCTGTCAAAAACATCATAAAGCATTTTACAGTGACTTTAAATGAATGTGTTTCTGTCAGAAAGCTGGAATAAATATGGCTACTAGGATTCACAAACTTAACCTCATGCAGCTTTCTGTTGTTAGATATAAGATGGGATCTCAACTGGTCTTGTCTTTGTTACCCCCAGGCAGAGTTCTCAGAGATCAACTTGGCTTCCTATGTCAACTCGGGATGCATGGTGGACATGCAGGTCAATAAAGGTGGCACCAAGGTGGTCAGGTAAGATACTGCAGTCCTTTGAGACCCTGGCCCACTTCTCTGTGTGAAAAAAACACTTCACTTTCACTCTGTGAAATAAACGCTGTAATGTGATTAAGCTTTGAAAATGGTAAAAGCAGCTCGGTTGCTAGTTTTTAACCTTGCTGGAAAATTTGTGTGACAGTGGGAACATTTTTAATCTTGTCACCACTGACACAGTTTTCATGTGCTTTGAGCCCCCTATTATCTCTTGTTCTCACAGTGTCACTGGAAAGTTTTAAGCCTAATCTTAAAAGTAGAGAGGGTGTCTGCCTTCCAAATACAAACTGGGAGCTGGTTCCACAGGAGAGGGGCCTGATAACTGAAGGTTCTGCCTCCCATTCTACTTTTAAAAACTTTAGGAACCACAAGTAGGCCTGCACTCTGAGAGTGAAGTGCTCTATTGGGAAAATATGGTACAATGAGGTCTTTCAGACAGGATGGGGCCTGACTGTTCAAGGCTTTGTAGTAGAAGGATTTTAGATTCAATTCTGGATTTAACAGGGAGCCAATGAAGAGTTAT
>VUQH01081072.1:0-11180 GCA_015106775.1 Etroplus canarensis | reverse complement strand
AACTAGTGAAAGAGAAGAACAGTAGTGTAGGAGCATAGGATATTATAAGGAAGAAAGATGAGTGTTTATGTTGCGTTTAAACTGTGCCAAGTCATAGCTATAGGGGAAGCAGGATGCAGGTAACGAGTTCCAAAGTGAGGCGGTGCGTGGAAAGAAACTAGAAGAGTACCTCACAGTATTGGCTTTAGGAACAGAAACTGCATATCGATGCAAACGAGCAGAGAAACGTGTGAAGCGGACCTTGGAATGGTCTGGTGGAACTAAAGCAGAAATGCCATTGGAGCACTTTCCATGATAGAACCTATAGAATAGGGACAGAGATGCCACTGAGCGACGGAGCGATAAGGGTTCCAGAGATGAGGCCAAATCTGGTCCCACCAAACTGACAACACGCCGCTGGATGCTGTGACTCAAGTGAGGAGAGTTACTAATAAAGAATTAAGGTAAAAATTTGCATGGGCATTTGTGAGTAGAATGGAAGTAAAATAAAGAAATTAGATTAGATTAGATTAGATTAGATTCAATTTTATTGTGACTGAAGAAGTATAATACTCAAACAATGAAATGAAAGTTTGGCATCTAGCAGAAGTGCAAATAATATTGTACATAAAGTGCAGTAATTAACAAATGTAATGAATATGTAAATACAATATATACACAGGTACAGAAGGATTTAAGGAATAAAATATATTATGAAATAAATTCCAATGTTTACATGGATTTAGTTAGATATAAATAAATGTGCAATTGTTTTGTTTGTTTTATTTAAATGTGTGCGAGTCTGGAGAATGGTATTTACATGAATGTACAGTGTTTATGTATTTGTTTATTTTTAAACGTATACGTATGAATTTGTGTATGTGAGTGATTTAGTCCTTGGTTCTTCAGTCCAAGTCTGAGTGTGTGTATTGTCTTTATTTTGCAGAGTTTAGCAGGCTGACAGCTGTGTGAAAAAACTGTTCTTCAGCCTGCTGGTTCGGGAGCAGAGGCTCCTGTACCTCCTACTGGAGGGGAGCAAAGTAAAATGTTTATGGTTTGGATGAAAGGAGTCTTTGATGATTCTATTAGCCTTTTTCAGGCTCTGTTTCCTGGCTATGTGAATGAGGGAGGGGAGCTGGGCACTGATAATGTATAGGGCAGTTTTCACTACCCGCTGTAGAGCCTTCCTAGCAACTGTAATGCAGCTGGTCAAGATGCTCTCTGTAGAAGTTTGTAAGTATTTTGGTGGAAAGCTGGGTCTTATTCAATGTCTGTAGGAAGCACGGGTGTTTCTGTGCTCTCTTCACCAGGCTGTGTGTGTTGGTGTGCCAGGAAAGGTTATCTGTGAGGTGGACTCCCAGGAACTGGAAGCTGTACACGTTCAACCTCACTCCCACTGATGTTAAGAGGAGTGCGTGGGTTGTCTCCACATCTCCTGAAGTCCACAGTGAGTTCCTTGGTCTCCCTGGTGTTGAGAATCAGGTCATTGTCTCTGCACCAGGCAGCCAGGTGATCCACATCCTCTCTTTAGGCCTAATTTCTTTTCTAGTCAAACCTACCGCTGGTGGATAGTGAGTAGAGGAGGGAACTGAGCATGCATCCTTGTGCTCAGCTTTAAGGTGGAGGAGGTGTGGCTGTCTAACCTAATAGACTGATGTCTGTTTGTCAGAAAGTCCAGAATCCAGTTACATAGTGAGATGATGACGCCCAGGTCACTAACTTTGATCATCAGCTTAGATGGTATGACTGTGTTAAATGCAGATGAGAAGTCCACAAACAGCATCCGGACATAAGAGTCAGCTTTGTCCGGATGTGTCAGTGTGGAGTGCAGAATGGTGGAGATGGTGTTCTCAGTCGACTTATTTTCTCTAGAGGCAAACTGAAATGGATCCAGGGTGATCAAATTTAAATAAATAAATTGACCACTTCACCAAAACTTTTTCATGAAAATTAAGTTGCTTTAGCATAATTAATCTTCTAGAAGACAAAGTGAATCAAGTTAGTTGTAGTAAAATAACTTTGTCCAATTATGAAAGTTTTGTGGGATTTATGCAATAGTAGCTGAGTCAGAATTATTTTAAATTATCAACACAAATTGTTGATTAGTTTTTTAAATTGAGCCAGTGTATTTTTTTTTAGAGTGTACTATTTTATTAGTTTTCTACTTAGAACTAATTAACAGATACAGCCACTTCATTAGATATAATATGGTTTTCCTGCACAACACATGTTTAGGATTTACAGTGAATGATCAGAAAAAGAGGAGACTGGCCAGACTATTTCGAATTGATAGAAAGACAGCAGTAACTTTCAGTTGCTACTCATCACCTATGACAAGGACTTTGTGGACTCAGATGGCCCTCTTTATATCAGGGCATGTTTTTGTTTAAATATTTAGGGACAGATTACAGATTGAAGTTAAAATTTCCAAGTTACCTCTTTAAGAGAATGATAGTCTATTTCTTATTAAGAAAACACGTAATGCGATCAACACTATAGGTTCATTTCACGGAAAACCGGGTCTTTATTTGTGAAGCTTCTCATTGACCACAGTTTAATCATGAATCTTATCTTACACTCGCTGCAGACTGCATTTGGGATTTTTTTGGTAACTGGGGGACGTGGCGAAGGTGTGGACCAGGCGAGTATAAATTATCTGCTGTCAGCCAAAAGCTCACAATTGAGCAAACAACCTCTACAGGAGCTTGTTCTTGAAATAGCTTCTTCCAAACCTTGTCAGCCAACACACAAGAAGTATGCAGATGACAGCACTTTTGCTGGTGTCTGCTGTGGTCATGCTGATCAGTCCAGGTGCTGCAAATCCTCTTCATCATCTTCAAAACCTAAAACAAATCATTGACCTGGTTAACAACTACCCTGACAGCAAGGTAAGGGCTCATCTTATAAGCCAGACTGCCTTCTTGATTCTTAGATTGATATTTTGCTACAATTTCTGCTGTTTTATTTTTGTTAATGTTTGCAATGGGTAAACAGTGTTAACCAACATAATTTTCCTTTTAAATGTTATAGGACTTTGTGGAGGATGTGTCACATTTGGTTCATGCTGGCTGTGAGGTGAGAATATTTCCCCTCTTTATAACCATGTTGCTTGTGGTTCATTCAAGTTTTTTTTTAATTATAGTTTTGTCTTTTATCTCTTTTCTGACAGACTGCAATAAAAAGCCACTTTGTATAATTTTACATGTATGTGTTTTTAAGAGGTCATTTATTCTTGCTTTTGTTCCATATAGGATAAATTCTTCTGCAAAGTTCATGACATCTTGATTTCGCATGGCAAAAAGGAGGGGCAAAACAAAGAACTAAAGTATGATAATGAGAAAATTAGAAGAAACCTCTATGTGTATATAAAGAGCACACAGGTAAGATTTCCTGTGCTGTAAACTCTTAAAGACAATTAGCTAACCTCATTCACTGTGCCTTTAGGCCTCTGCAAAGCAGTGAAAGATATTGCAATGAACCCTGCTGATTTCTTGTCTTTTAGGTGAACTGTGAAGAGGTTCTGAAGACTGTACCAAAGACAGAAATCAAACAGCCAATGCTTAAATTGCTGGAAAACCTGAAAACATGTAGTCACAAGATAATCTTCACAAGTGGAATCAAAAACCACACTACCTGAATATCTTCCAGATCTATGAAATGTGCTGTAACTATTACAAAGGTTTTTCTTCATTCATTCTTTGTCCCAAATCAAGCATTGAATATTTATTTCATATTATAGTTTAGTGAGTTATTACTGATTTATCTGAAGCAGTAGATTGTTACTATTTAGCAGCAGCCATGTACAGGACTTTTACAAGACTTATTTTGGTTTATTTTCATGTTTAAATTGCAAAAGCAAAAATGTATTTATCTGTAACTGTCTTTAATCAGCACAACATGTAAAGCAGCAACTAGACATTTTATTGTACAACTGCATATTTTATGACTAATTAGTTTAGAACAAATTAATAAGTTGAGGTTATTTTTTAAATATTTGCATATTTATTGTAATTCACTCACACTTGTTTGAAACAAATGTTTATAAAACAATAAAAAAAAATTTTTTACCACAAGTGGAGTTTATATGGAAATACTTTTTGCTATATGGCAAGACAATCAGCTTTAACAGACATTTTGATCATGTTTATTTTAATACTGAATATTGACAATACTGCACCTTTTGTCAGTCCTTCCTTTCAACATCTAAAGGGGCCAATTTTGCTAATTTCCAGCTCAGTATTTTAATTCTTGGTGTTTACCAGATTAACTTTACATGATTCACTTATACCAGGCTATGGTGGAGACCCTCAGGTAATCTCTTATCTGAAATAAGCATTTTGCTTTGTTTCATCTCCTGAGAAGTACTGGAAACTACTACACAATACTAGACTACTAACGTAGTTATGATGCCATGTTTCCCGCTTTGACTGTACTATCTATTGAGCTGTTCAGCTGGAAACTTAATGCCCAATCATAGAGCATGCTGATGTACTGTATCACAGTGTGGTAAAGGAGCTGTACTGAAGCAGAGGGGAGGAGGCTATAGTGAGTCATCAACACAGATCAGAAGATTGTCAGCTACTCTCTGTCTCCCTACAGGACTAATAAGCTGTCTTGGTAGGACCAAAAACATTTTGAAGCACCCCTCATATCTTGGCTTTCACCTCTTTGACCTGTTGCCTTCTGACAGGCGTGACAGGTCAATCGGATCAAAAACAAACAGACTCAGGGACAGCTTCTTTTCCTCAACTATAAAAACACTAAACCTAAACATACACTATAACTTCTGTCTCTCGCATTCCCCTCTCCTATATTATGCCACAGTTACTATAGTACACCACACTTTGTTAACAGCGCCACTATATTTCTGACTTTAATTTTAGAATATACATATTGAACTAGTCTTTCTCCGTACCATATGGTCAAGCTGCTCCCACAGCAGCTCAATAGAGTTCGTATCCAGAGACTTTGCTAGCCACTCCATTACAGTCAAAATTCTGGCTGATTGCTTATTCCTTGAATATTGCTGACACATTTTGGAAGTGTGTTTTGAGTCATTATCCTGTTGTAGGATGAAATTAGCCCCAATCAAGGGCTGTCCACAGGGTATGGCATGGTATTCTTGTGGTAGCTTTCCTTCTTCAAAGTCCCTCCACCCAGTACAAATCTTCTATTTTACCACCTCCAAAGCAGCCCCACACCATCATGCTGTCTCCACCATGCGTGACTGATGGTATTAAGCACTGTTCTTGCAGCTTTTCATTTGTTCTGCGTCTCATAAATCTTCTTCTGTTTGATCTGAAGACCTTGAACTTAGACTCATCTGGCCGTAACGCCTTCTTCCAGCCATTCAGTGTCCAAAATCTGGGCTCTTTTGCCCATCTCAGTCTTTTCTTCTTATTGGTCAGTCCTAGATATGGCTTTTTCTTGGCAGTTCTGCCATGAAGTCCAGCATCCTGAAGTCACCTTTTCACTCTTGATGCTGACGCTGGTGTGTGACAGGTGCTATTTAGTCCAGCTGACAGCAGATGATCTGTGAGGCATCTTTGTCTTAAACTACACACTCTCAGATGTTTGTCTTCTTGCACAGTTTTGCATCAGGGCCACCCACTCCTTTTTCTGTCTTTGTTAGAGCTGGTTTGTGTTGCACTTTGAAGGGAGTAGTTAACAGCATGGTAAAAGATTATAAGTTTCATTGCATATTCTCATATTGAATGGCCTTCCTGTCTGTGCACAACAATAGACTGACAGATCTCTAAAGAAAGTTCTTTCTTTCTGGCTATTTTGAGCCTGTGAAAAAAACAATAACTTCTGATGCTTCAGATATTAAACTAACCTAAAGAATGCTCTCTTTTTAGTAAAACAGTTATCAGCTATGCAACACAATTGCAAAAGAGTTTTCTAATGATTAATTAGCCATATATACTCATTAACTTGGATTAGCAGCCATACCAAGAGAATATTGCAGGGGACTGACAGTTGCTGATAATAGGCCTCTATGCAAAAGTCTAGCTCAGTAGTATATGTGTATAAATATACTTTATGCTAATATTTCTCATTTTAGTAATGTAAGTGACTTTATTTCTCTCTGCATCTGAAGATGTGGCTGCTCTGCAATTTTGTGATACATTGTATAATGACAAAAAAAATCCTTGTCTAATTCCATTTGTAAAAGGTGAACAGTGGCTGCAAGTTGATTTACTTGAACATCTAATGAGTAGATTAAATATATATAAAGGCTCAATTTATAGCAGAAGGCTGGGAAATTGGGTGTTGATAAGAGTTGCATTCCAATAATCTAATACTATTCAATTTGTAGATCATATGTCATGAAGTTTTTGATGCATATGAAATTATGTAAATTAGATATGGATCAAGTTCTCTTCTGTCAGAGGCATGTGTCAGCTGAATTTGTCACTCAAAATGCAAACGGTTACCCCGTTATCACACTTTCATTTTCAAACCACATAACAGTTCCTGATAATAGACAGAATACTTCTCAGTATTCAGGAAAACACCTTTTTGATGCATTGATATGTTTCTTATCAGTTTATGTGTATATAAATGTATGATTTTATTTCAGAATCATCATATACCAAATGTTCTGATGCAATATTGTTCTTAAAGCATAAGGAAATATAAAGGATATCATTTAGGTTTTACTTACATAAACCTTTAAAGTTTTGTATTTGTCTCGATGGTGTCATGGTAGGATTACCAACTGAGCAAAGCTTACAGTCATCAAGGACTAAAATGGATCACATTCACTGTGTGTCAGTGTTATATTTGACCAATTTTCTCTTTTAGGTTTAGGGACTTTATTTCAAAACTCTCTTTCACAAACCTTCAGTATTTCAAATGCTGCTATGCTCATATGGAGGAGATTCAATGAACCCTATAGTGGGTTAATCTGTCCATTAATAGCATGAAATTAATCTTGTGTTCTCCAATTCATAAACTCAAATCCTATTTTTATTCTATTTTTTCACTTTAGAATGTTACGGCAGGTGGCCGGGAGCGGTAACTGGACCCAAGCGCAGACTCAACACAGAGACGGAGTTCGAGTGAGAAAAACAGATCTTTATTTACAATTAAACAGTGACAGTGAACCTGGGACTGAAAACATAAATTGCATAAGCTAAATAGGACAGGAGCTAGCATAAACGGGAAGACTGAGCGAGAGACTGTGAGCACACACCAGCTGGACTGGAAACCGTGAGAGGGGGCCGTGACTAAGAGCTAAGAGCCTAGAGCTAGGTGGTGTACATGAACCGGGAAGCTGATACTGGGGTGAGGGGGTCGGGACCTGGACAGGAACGGGCAGGGACACTGTAACATGGAAAGGGAGAGGTAAGTTTGTGCGGAGACTGGTCAGGTGCAGCAAATAAAGCAACTGGGTGGAGGCAGTTTTGGTGGTCTGGGTGAGTGTTCTGGAGCCAGGTGTCCTGCGGGGGGGGTCCTTGAAGGCACCGGGAAGTGGCAGGGAGGCAGTCAGGTGAGTTTGATCCAAACAGCACGTGGTTGGGGTTGCAGTTAATGAATGGACCAGAGAGCGATGACGGTGAGTGGAGCTGAAAATGGCTGGAGTGACCAGAGGTTATTTGAAAGCCACAAGGAACACTAGGTAAGTATATCAAGGCAGCGAAACACATGAATGGACGTGAGGCCATACACTAACGCTGGTTAGCAGACGATCTGGCGAGGAGTCGTTGAGAGCGCTGGTCTTAAAAAACCGACAGCCCAGATTGCTAACAGGTGAGCACGGAGAGAAGGATGAGGAGGCTCCGCCCCAGGGTGGAGACTCCCGCACAGAGGAAAAACACAGCCACTCACCCAGACCATGACAAGTTTGGCTTTGTAAAGTTTTGAGTATCTTGCTTTTGCAGTCTTGACAGTCTTGGTTTTATGTTTGCCATTACATCACTTATTTGTTATTCTCTAGTTGACATTTGCTATGTTTGTTTCTATAATTGTATCCTTGTTTCTGTTTATACTTCACTGTTTTTTGTTTATTTAGTTCCTTTTATGTTCCCTGCTGTGTTCCTGACTTTTGTCAAGTTTAGTCTTGTGTTGTTTTCAGTGGTGTTTGTTTCCTTTTGTTTCATTTTGTAACCTGTCTTGTCTCTTGTATTATGATGTTTTACTCCCTGCCCTTGATTGTTCCACCTGTGCTCCTCTCCCTCCTATTTCTTGTTTGCTCATCAGTCTGTGTGTATTTATACACATGCTTCCCTCTGTTCTTTGTTGTGTTGTTTGTTGTTTCCAGTCATGTCTAGCCTGTGTCATTAAGTAACAATTCGTTACAGTTTTGTTCCACTCTCTTGCCTTCATGCCACGATTGAGGACTATTCTGTCATGTCATGGTATCCAAGTCAAGTCTAGTCTGAGTTCTGCCTTGCCCCGTGACATAGGTTCCTCTTGAATTGTTTTTTGTTTTAACTGTTTTGGACTTCAGCTTTCAAAATAAAGTTTGCTTAGTGTTCCTGAATCTGCTTCCTGGAGTCGTGCGTTTGGGTCCTCCCTCTTTGACACCAGCAAACATGACATCTTGGAGTTGCTACAGTCTGTTCTTTAACTTCACATAGTGTGTACTGACACTTTGCCATGTCATGGAGCAGAAAGAGGACTCAAAGCAGGCCTGAGTGAAGGGAAAGCAAACATTACCTGAAACCTCAAGGACTCTAGAGAGAGAAGGAGGGCAGGCAGACACTGGGTCAACTATATAAACGCGCAAGGTAATCAGGGATTGGAAACAGGAAGGTAATGAGACAGAGCTGAAACTAATCATAGTAACAAGAGATCAAAAAACACAAAAGACATGGGTTACTCTTCAGTAATAAGCCAAGTACCTTCTGCTTCATCAGTTCATTCAGAAGTTTAGACTCGTGAGGTCAGTAGAACCCAGTGAGACAGCAGCAGATTTAGTGATGTCATAGCTTAGCTGGGCTGCTCAACTCCGTGTGTACTCTGCTTTTTACCCATATCATGAGATGTTTACAATAAAAATGGTACATAATGCAGTTAATTACTCATGTTCTTTGAAAAAAGGATCTTTAATGTGAAATAATTTTCAAAGGTCATAAACACGGGCCTGACATAGTCTCATCTGCTATCACTAATGGTGACTTTCCTTACAGTGCATTTTGGGATACTTGACTGTTCCAACTCCATACAATTACAACCTGATCCTGTCTCCATAAAGTGGGTGGAGCAAGAACACATCCGGGCATGTTGATGATGATGTTGTGATCATTTAGTTGGAACTGAAATTTGGCTGTGACTGATCATGTTTCATAAGAACTCATACTGAGAAACAGCTGCAGTGGAAATTCTAAAGTTCTGTTTATTTGCTGTTTTGAGCATCTTTATGTGTAAAAAGGAATGTCAGCACTCTGTCATTATCTGTCTACACATGATATGTAAGTACAAGACTTGCTGTGGAAGCTGTTATCTGAACTTTGTGTTCTGGCTGACCAGGTTTATCTTTTTTCTCCTCTCGTAAGGCCAGTAGACCCTAAGACACTTGCTCGTCTCTATAAATATGTTTTGTTCACCATCATGCTTGTTGTATTCTGTTTTGTTATTTGGTCTGTCTGTGCAGAGATCCATAAAGAAGAACTGTTGTGTACAGTTCTTGTATTTCAGATTTCTTTAACAATTTGGTGTCAGAAGTGAGACGCCTCAGCTGACAGATCTGGGGTCTGAGGGGGTCATGGGAAACCCCAGACTGGTATCTCCAAGAATGGACAGTGTTGTCCTAAACATAAAGATTTCCATAACACAGAGGTAGGGATCAGAGACCACAGAATAAAACAGGAAATACCCAAAACTGGAGTGTTAAACACAGCGACAAAGACACTGGTACAACCTCGTAAAATGGACACTCTGGGGAGGTAAGAAAGACAAAGCACAACATAAAGAAAGTAAACTACCTGAAGATCCAACCAGGACCCAAATTTATCATAAAGAAATGAGAATCAGGCCTCAGCCTACTAATAATCAGAAACTATAAAATTACACAAACTAAACAGCCTTAGAAATAACGAGAGCAGACCATAATGCACATACCTGTGAACATCCTCCAGATTATTGTGTAAGAACAAAGCATAGACACATTCAGAAATCCCCTCTTCTTATTTTTTAGATAATTGAATCAAAGGGGGCCAGTTTGACTCGTGTTAATCATAGCTAATTGAAGTGTCTTTCCATGTCAGCTTCCTGTTTGATCGGAAACTATCCAAAAATATGAACCACATGACTGAGCTGTTTTCTGCTGCTGGAGGGAAACAGTTTGTCCTTTCTTTCACAGTTTGGCTCCAAACTGGGGTTTTCCTACCTGATGTCACGAGAGGTCGCAGCACACAGTCACGTCAGAGTCACAGCAGGTAAACCCTGAAAATGAAGAGTCCAGCATGGAGTCCAGGTCTTCATGTTCACTGATCAAGCTGAAGGTCAGTGAGGGTCACAGTGAAATCCATTGTTTGGTCATGTTCTCCATGTTTTCCACATGATTTCACAGTTTTAGCTGCTCTCGTTGATGTTCTTTGGTTTGTGTGGCCTTTGATGGGGAATGAAGATGGCTCTGAGGAGTCCACGTTCAGAACTTTAACCCTCAGAGGAGGATTAACTGCTTCTGGTTCAGGGTTCAGACATTAAACAGCAGCAAAGGTCAGATCCTGTCTGAGTTTCTGAGGTCAGATGAGAAGATCGTAGGTCGGCCTCGTGGCCACGAAGAGCCCGCCCTTTGTTCTCTGCGCTGTTTATCGCTTCATTCATTGTGTTTGACCAGAGGCGCTCCAGAATTAGCAGAGCTATGTGTGTCTGTCATGTTCAGTCACTAAAGACCAGATGCCTTCTGAATCAGAGATCCCTGAGGCCAGGCGCAGCCCCAGTCCCGGACCAAACAAAAGAGCCGTCTGTTGGCGGTGTCTCTCGGCCAGGAACGGCCGTGGGTCGCAGTAGTACTCGTCCCATTAGCATATCCACTTGGGTTTGGGGGCTTTTGTGAATTTATAAACAAAGTTTGCAGCGGGAGCAGAAATAAAGTGTCCACTGTACCATCAGGCACGAACAATGTGGAATTTCTGAGGCCACAAAAGGCCTCTTCTTCAGTGTCTGCAGGTCCTGCTGTCAGGTCCATCGGGATGAAGACATGACCTCACACTCAGTCACGTGACTACAGGAAGTTTACAGTGATGCTG
>VUQH01081071.1:0-16431 GCA_015106775.1 Etroplus canarensis | reverse complement strand
CCTTCACTACATCCATGAACCTCCTCTGCATTCTTCCTCTTTTCCTCCTGCCTGGCAGCTCCATCTTCAACATCCTTTGCCCATTATATCTACTATCCCTCCTCTTTACATGTCCATACCATCTCAGCCTTGCTTCTCTGACTTTGTCTCCAAACTTTTCAACCTGAGCTGTCCCTCTGATGTACTCATTTCTAATCCTGTCCATCCTGGTCACTGCCAGCTCCAGCTCTGCTTCATGACTTTTTTTGTCTTTTTAGTTTTTTTAGTAAATAAATGCAAATTGCCGTGAGAGGAGGTTGGTTTTGGTGTAACAGTCAAGCTGATCTCCAAACACAAAATATTTACATCTTTATCATTCTCTTTTTCACTTTCATTTCTGCCATGATTGTTCTGCAGAATAGTTATATTGTATTTTGACACCTGTTTTCAAGGAGCCATTTCCCTGTTGATTTGGAATTGACCTCAATATTAAGGTTAGAAATATACATTAAATGCGACAAATTGATTTCAAAACTTGCTTCAAAAATATCAAAGTAACCAAAGATGCTACAGAAGGTCTTAAAGCTGGATAATATTAATACAAGATGTATCATCACCTTGACTTTAACATTGTTCTTAAAGCTCCAGTGAAAACTGATTCTCAGATGCTCCACTTTACTCTTGGAGCGTGATGTGATTGTTTGAAGGCATCAGCCCTACTTTTTCATTCTCTCCCAACATGACTCTGGGGTTTTTCCCTTCTCTTCGTTTTCAGCAAGGGTCTTTGAAGTAATCAAATCCCTCTCTGCTGTTAAACGGAAATGATAGCTAAGAAGGTCTACTTGACTTTTACCAGAAATCACTACAGCTTATTCACTTTATCCTTTTTTTTTTGTCTTTGGTGGCTCTAGAGTGAATCTCTAACTATTTTTGTTCTCATCGGCCCACTTCCATTCTTTCCACTTTCCTTTTTCTGTTCTGAAAACATCTTTAGTCTCCTTTACACTCGGCAGGTAGACAGCAGGATGATTTTTGCATCTAATTTTGTCCATCTGTTAGCCCTCGTGCTCTATTATCCCTGCTTCAGTGATGCAAGGGGCATCAGGTGGGAGAAAGGTGGGGTTTGGGTCTTGCTCTGATGCATGCAGTACCACCCCGGTTTCCTAGATGGCAACAAAGTGCCAGGCATTCTTTGAAGGGCTGTCAGGGGTAATTGCCACTCAGATCTACTTAGTGTTTAAACTGCATGTATGCCTGTGTAGGTGTGTACATTTGTTTGAGTGAATGCATTTACTTCTAGATGTATGGTTTTTTTTTTTGCAAAGGTGCTTTGTAAAGGTAGAGTGGGCATTTAAACCCCTGAACTTGACTGTCAAGAAAAAGACAGGGATTCGAGGACTCATTTGAAGTGAGCACACAAAGCACTATGGTGGTGCCTACGCAGGCAGGTCGCTTCAAGGCAATTAGAATAGCTCTTCCCACTTATTGCTTTTGATGTCAGCATATGGGGGAATAAGAGAGAGCCAACTTTTGCCTGCCACTGACAGAGGGGGCTGCCACTTCAGTTGAATTCTTTTAGACACAATTAATGTCTCGCTCTATTCAGAGGTTTATCTCATATTAATGCAGGCAGGTCCAAGGCTTTGAGCTCACAAATGAATTGAATGATGGGTCAAAAAAGAACTGAGTGGAAAGAAAAGGAAAGTGGAATGCCAGAGGGTCGGTAACAAACTTATTCATGACAGGATTATTTCTGGTTTTATTATATTTGGAAGAAATTGGAACTGTCTTTAAGGGATGTCCTCAAAATGTAAAAATTTGCTGAATACATAGGTCAGGAAACATTGCATAAAATCTAGATCTTTATTTACTCATATTGGTGCATTCTCACTTAAAAGGGTACTTTTTAAACATTCCTGATGTGCTGTAGCAAACAACTTACCTGAGCAGAGTCATTAGTCATTAAGCGGGTATAGGCTGTTGGTGTCAAAAAGAAAAAAAACTGGCTTAAACATTCTTTCCAGCCTTTGACAGAATCAGTGTGCTGATGTGACTACTTAATCTTTCACCATAACTTTGAAAAGTTCATTTGTATTAATAATTTGTGGCCTGCTACTTGTGTAAAACCTTGACCTGAAGAGACTCTTTCAAACTTCCTTAGCCAGTTCTTGTTTTGGGTGATCCACCCAGAAGGTTGTCTTGCAGACCTGAAGTAATTAAAACATAGAGTTTAGGGCATGGAGCAATCCATCTGCATAAGTGCACAGATAGCTGTTTGCAAGCACACTTAAGGGCTTTTGGTGATATTGGCAGTGCTGTGATTCTCATGGGATGGCTGAGGCAGCAGTAATGAAGGTAAAGATGAAACTGTGGCTTTGGCTGAGGTCTGGCAAGGCAAGTGCAGAGATTTCCATAGTGATACCATATCCACTCCCTCACACTTATGCCGTAACTAATTCAAACAACTGAAAGCTGTATCGTTGTTATTAAACGCAGGATTGCTTTTCACCACGGGCAAGGATTATGCTTCTGAGATACAACGTTTTCACCTGACAACTGTGATATGACATGGAGTTGGCCGCCACCCCTTTCATTATCTTAACTTCACCCCTCTTATCAACTATAGGGGAGACGCAGTGTGTGCTATAGGCTTTCTGCCACAAGATTCCCCCAGAGGCGAGCTGACTGGATTTGATTTTCATTAGGATTGCATGTCTTCACTGTCACATCCTCTCCCCACCTTGCACGCTTTACTGGACACAATTTTCCGCTGTGGTGGCCCCCATAGTGACGGCTTGGTTTTTCACGCCGCAGTAGAGTCACACCGGGTGGCCGGTTATCGGTGCATTTACCATTACAACCCCCCCTGTGGTTGACCTGCTCAAAGAGGGCTTTTCTACCTTTCCTAGACTCCCACTAAGAGATATGCTCTGCTGCTGCACTGGGACAAGCCACCTACAGCATTACAGAAGCTGGAGAAGGCTGTCACAAGTCAAACAATGCTCTGCATAGACTAGAACTGTGCAGTTCACGCACATGCTAATGCACACACACGGTTGACAGACATTTGAAGGCTGTTAAAGCTGAGACAAGCTCATGTTACTGCTCCACAGAGGGACTAGGAGATCGATTGGAGATAATTATTTCTAATGGAGCCACAGTAGGAAGGAGAGTGTCTTTTTTAGAGAGCTAGAATGTGTGTATACATGGCAGCTGGAGTATTTATCTAAGATTTTTTGTCTTTGATTCAAATAACCACAAATGAGTAGATCAGGCATTTCTTTTACTAAACCAAACTGGCAATCTTCAAGTTTAAAAGTAATGTCAAAATTCTTAAAACAAGCACTTAATGTGTTAACAGTAGAAATAATAGGGTAGAGAGACAGGTCCTTTAAATAATTCTAAATTAATGCCATAACAACATATTATGCATTAAAATCTAAACTTGTAATGCTTACATATGGAAAAATATGCATTTTTGATTTCTGAAAGATTCTACAGTGATTTAGCCAACTACATACCATCCTGGAACCCCCACACAAATGCTTAAAGAGAAATCTGTGGAAGTGTCTTCATGATAGCTGGCCTGCAGTAAGTAGCTACTTAAAATCTGGAAAAATGAGTGTGTCAGACATTTTTTCTTACTTCTGCCATTCACCAGAATAATACACAGGAATTATTTTAAGTGCACTCCATTACCTTGCTGTCACATGTACTCTTGTACCCTAACCCTATTCCAATGTGGAGATGTTCTATTGCATGTGTGGTATACTATATGGACAAACGGATTGGGCTGCATTACTCCTACATGAGCTCTGATGACATCAATACTGAGCTTCCACTTTTCTGGGAAGGCTTTCTGCAAGATTTTCGCAGTGTGTCTGGGGGAATTTTTTTTTTCCCCATTCATCCAGAAGAGCATTTATGAGGTCAAATACTGATGTTGGATGAGATGGCCTAGCTCACACTGTTTTAGTTCATCCCAAAGGTGTCTGATGGGGTTTAGGTCAGGGATCTGTGAGGCCCAGTCAAGTTCTTCCACACTTTAACTAACCCACCTCATACCTTCTGGAACAGAAAAGGGCCTTCCCAAAACTGTTCTATGCAAGCACAGAATCGTCCAAAATATCTCGGTAAGCTGAAGCATCAAGATTTCCTTTTGCTGGAACTAAGGGGCCCAGGCTAGCCCCAGAAAAACATCCCCATAGCATCATCCGTCCTCCACCAAACTTTATAGTTGTCACAGCCAAGCAGGTAACATTCTCCAAATCCAGACTCATCCATCAGCCTGCCAGACAGAGAAGCATGATTCTTTATACCACAGAACATGTTTCCACTGCATCAGAGTCCAGTTGGCAGACAGAATACTAGGTGCTAGGTGCTTGAGTTTATACTTCGGTGGCAATGCAACTGAATGAAACACCTTAGTTCAATGATTATTATACTAGTATCATAACTCCCTGAGTCAAATTTTAAGTGAGTTTGTTAGTTACAAATATCAGATTTGGATTTATGACACAGAATACTTGGTAAATTAAAAAATGCTCTTTTAATACCAATAGGTGGTAAAAGTAATGTTCCTATAATGACAAAATTTAAATGAGCAAAAACAAGGTTCAATATATAGTAGGGCTAGGTGTTTGTATATATTGTATTGTTAATACATTTTTTAAAAATAGGACAGAGCAGAGGATATAATTTTTTAATCGAGAGATGGCAATCTTCCAAGTTTAAAAGTAATGTCAAAATTCTTGCATGAAGCATTTCTTTTGTCAGTGTTTGCATCTAACCTCTCTTACTACAACCTTGTACAGTCTTTGGTACAGCCTGCACTCACTTTTATAGTTTGTGGTTTTTAAAATATTGCAAACAGTATAAATACTATTTAAAAGATGAGGTTAAGTCATCATTAAGTTGATTTGGTGTCATTGTGAATCTCTGAAACTTTTTTCTTTCTAAGCATGTTAAACATTTTCTTCTCTAGTAAGTGTCATGAACTTCTCAGTCCCATAGAATTTAAATAAAGAGCAAGAACAGAGATATGGGTCTATAGAGTGTTTTACAATTGTATAATTCATATTCCCTTTAAGAACTGTAGCTTTATGCTCCAATATTTGAGAGTAATAGGCTTGACCAAATCGAGATAATAGTATGTCAGTCACATTGGTCGACTTGCAGTTTATAAGTTCTCAAACAGGGATTTCCTTTCCAAGGATGATTGAGCAGGAAAATTTAAAACATCGATCATATTTTTTTCTGTTACTAGATAATACAGTTTTTGGCACACCAAACCTGCTTGGTGACCCCTACCAGAATTTTTGTTAATACATTTTCTCTTTATTGACAACCACCCCAGCAGTAAGATTAAATTAAATATTGACCCTAAATATGAGAGAGAGATTTTTTTCTAATGTGGATTCATGCAAATTTTCCTTTCAGCATTATATTTTTATTAGAAGCAGGGCTGCTGGATCCTTTCCAATAAGTGCATGAGTAATTACTAGGATGGTTAAAAGAACTGAGAACATTTCAGAGATCATGAGGTCAAAGGTCAAGGTCAACAGGGTCAGGTTTAAGGCAGGTGAATACTATCCCAGTTTTAAGCATTTCATCATTATATGTAAGTTATAAGCTCTAGCAGCATTTCAGAATAATCAAAAGTCACTACTACTGTAGAGAACAAGTAGAAACAGTGAACAAAGTATGTTGTTCAAAGTTACGTGTGCAAATAGACCTCACATTATACTGCACGGGTAAACTAAAGACTGGCTGACCTTAAAACGATGAACTGTAATTCAAGTGGAATAATTTCACATGTTGGGAAATATAGATACTCTCTTCTCTTAAAAAGGTCTATACATTTAATATTAAGCTACAAAAATGTGAACTGTTAATTCACAAACTAGTTGCTTGCAATCCTTACTTGCGGTATCTTCTTGTTCACACTCCTTTCAAACAAGACTAATCAACTGCTGTCAGGTGTGATTTGCAAGAGGGATAGTGGGGATGATGGGGATGGTGGGGATCCCCAATCCCCGCTGTCTGTGACATTCAGTAGTCAGAAAGCCTTGTTATGACGGGCATCTCTGAAGAAATATCTGTTAACTTTGCAAGTAGCAGAGCAGCCACACTCCTGTGTGAAAAGATAAACCTTAACGTAAACACCATTCACTGCCTAAGTTAGAACCTGCGTTCATGAAGCCGTAACACACATTACAAAGCTGAGTCATTTTCCCATATTTATTTTCTTTCAAACTCTGAAAGTTGGCTGGAGCCTGTCCTAGCTGACATTGGGCGAGATGTGGGGTACATCCTGGACAAGTCACCAATCTGTCGATGGCACTCTCATGCAGTCTGCTCATTGGGGCGGGTGATTGAGGTAGCCCCTCTGTCGTAACATCCTACTGACCCGCGCGCAGGTCTCCCAAGGTCTCTCCCCCGCCTTAATCCCAAAGGAATTTTCTTCCGAGGGCCGATGAATGGTCATCGAGGTTCTCATGGAGGCAGATCCAGGCTCCCGTTTAGCAGCCTCTGGTCTGGGCCCACCACAAGAACCTTACCCAAAGCCCCATGCAGAGGCTGAGCCATGGTCCACGTACCTCTGGATACCCAATTCTTCTTCCTCTAGAGGAGGGAGGCAGTGTTCAATGTCTCCTCCCTCTCTCTACCAGCTTGGAGCCAGAGCAGGATGCAGAGTCTGGGGCTTTTCCAATCACTGTTTAAAACCCTTTCTCTAAATAGGCTTAATAAAGTTAAGTGGCACAGCTAACTGAATGGTGCTAAGTGCAAAAGGGATGTAATTGTGGTTTGTTAAAAACAGTATTCACTGTTTGTATTGATTGGCACACCTGTGTTTGCCAGATGAAAACATTCAACTATAAATATTATGCATATTAATTTAATAAGAATTACAATATTCTTGTAAACACTGTGGCTTCATGTTTAACTTCTGAAACTGTATAATTGAAGTTCATAATTCTGGATGTAGTGAAGGAGAACATGGATAGGGTTGGTGTGAAGGAATAGGATGCAAGGGATAGGGTGAGATGGAGGGAGATGATCCACTGTGGTGACCCCTAATGGTAGCAGCTGAAAGAAGAACAAGAAGAAGAAGAAAAAGAAGAATTTTACCATGGACTGGCGACCTGTCCAGGGTGTAACCCGCCTTCCGCCTTGTAACAGCTAGGATAGGCTCCTGCATCCTCCGTGAACTGGATAAGCAGAAGAAAATGGATGGATGGATGGAGGTTCATAATTATTCCATTAATATTACATGGAAAGCAGCAATAAATAATACATATTCTGACAGGGTTCAGAGTACACACCAATGTGGTTCCCAAATTATTCTCATGGAGAACGAGAGCGAAAAAAAAAGAAAACATCCACTACTCTTATTTTTTCACAAATCGCACCCTGAGTAGAGTTATATTTATTCTACAATGTCTGGAGTGTTACAGTCCTCACCTCATATTCATATCCTTTTCAAGAAAAAGACCTGAACTTCCCTAAAATGTCACCATCTTAAAAGATATCTAGGAAGTCGAAAGTTATCCTTGTGACTGTAGTGAAGCCTGGGTGAAAATAGAAAAATTTGGCATGTAAGAAAAGGGGGAAGAATGGTGAGATCAGGTTTCTCAGCTCATTGACATACCAAACAGCAATATCAACTTATAATGGAGTAGAATAAAGCAAAGAATATAACAGGAGCATCGGTGCTTGTAAGGCAGGATTGACCACCAGCCACGTAATACAGTCAGCTGCAGTGGCAGCACTGATGAACAGTGTAGTTTAATTCTGGTTGGCTACATTTTCGGCTTTTAAGGCAGGTGTAACGACTATCCTGTGAATATCAGTTAGCAGTAAAATTAAACAGCTGCAAGAGGACAAGGCTATTGAGAAGTATAGAAGGCTAGAATACTATTGACAGCTAATTATTTTTGATTCTTTAACAAAAAAACACTTGACAGGCCTTTTATTCACCTTTTCACTTGAATTTTTACCTGTCAGAGATTACGATAGAATAAATCAATTCAAACACTGTCCTTGATTTTAAATAGTGCTTATCTTGTAAAGACAGAGGCCATCGGGATCATAAAAGAATGTATTGTTCATAATTGGAGTACAGCTTCACCACCAGTACACATTTTTATTTCTAAACATTCCCATTGAAACGCACTTTAGAAAGCAAATGCACATGTCAAGTATTTGACTCCACCACAGGTGCTCCTTGATAACTCTCAGCATCAAAAGCACAGACAATTTATTCTCTCTCACCGTCTGAATGTGAAGAGGCATTAGCACTTTGCTTTTGCAGTGGGTGGGTGGACGCTCCTTCTGCTGCTGCACGCTCAAGTTGGAAAGTAACTTGACTTAACTAAGAAGTGGTAATAACTGTGTGGGAGAGCAGACATTAACATGCAGTTGCCAAATTGAGACAGTATATCATATCTTATGTAACTTTCTTTAAAAAAAAAAAAAAAATCAAAATGATCTCTAACATAAAGGACACTGTCAGTGTCCTTTTTTGTTAGAGATTTGAGTAGCTTATGTACATTTTATAAACTTGTTTTAGTCATTTGGTATACCGATTGATTTGGGGCACACTGAGTTTTAGAACATTTTACACAATTGGTCACTTTGTGTGTAAATTGCAAACAATATTTTGAAGCAGTGATCAGCGTACCCGGTAGCGTAGTGGTTTGCGCATTCGCCTTACAAGTGAAAGGTCCCTGGCTTGATCCAAGGTGGGGAGACAAGCCCCTCTCACTATGGAGGGTTACGTCAGGAAGGGCATCCGGTGTAAAACCTCTGCCAAATTAACAATGCAAATTAATCTGCTGTGGCGACCCCTTGGTGGAAAATACAAGGGAGCATCCAAAAGGTACATTTTCAGGTTGAATTAGAAAAGTGATTATTGGTTAGTTATTAGTTCTTTTACTTTTCTTTGCGGGCTAACCGAAAGTTATGGGCTACACACTGCAGAATTTACATTTACATTGCAACAGCAACGCTACAGGGATGACTGACATTGGATAGCCCTGTAATGGGCTCCAAAGCATGCAGATTAGTCTTGCAATACTACATCTTTGATTTATTCCCCACTGTCTATGTCTTTGTCAGAGTCTGTTCATCTGGATCCATCATTTTAATTGCCCCCACAGAGTCCTAATAGGATCCGTAGGCCTATGTAGCACATACTGTACATGTGGGTCACACATGAAATACATTCTTTTTTATGTTTCCCATCAGAAGAAATAAAACACACTCAAACCTACACAAACCTCCACATTTGTTCCTAACTGCTTACAGTACACGTTTTTACACATTCACACATCCAGGTTTTTTTAAATGCACTCACACATATTCACTTCTGTAGGATGTGCTGATGGGTGCAATGGTCTTCAGCTTATTCTGTTAACTGACAGCCGCAGCGGACCAGGTTTCAGATGCACTGCGGGACACACATCTGCACATTTTTACACACTTGGAATATGCTGTTCACTTGCACACATGATATATCCACTAATTTTGGATTTTTTTTTTAAATTTCTCATGTGTTTCAAATCTTACACATCTTTAAATCTTATTTCAGAATTGCCTTCTGGTGGATTTCAGAAAGTGATGCTGTGACCTAAACAGAATGACAAGATTGGTTGATTCATCTTAATTTGAAGACTTAAGATTTTTGGAGTAATGAAAAATCAACACATCTGCATCTTCCTCTGCATCAACATTAATTTTTTAAAATTTTCTCATCACTCATTTCTCATGAGGTCAGAAAACACACTGAAGGTATAACAACAGCCTGCACAAGAAACAATTGACTGTTCTTAATTTCACTCTCACGCAGCACCTTTGTGTTCTTGCCTGCTCTGTCAACAACATCTATAAAGAACAGTTAAATCTGGTTAATATTTGAAGTCTGATCTTCTTTTACCCTGGACTTTTACCCTGGTCTTTTGCTAATACTCCAACCTTTCCTTGAAAAGGTCAGATGACCTCCCAGACTTTCTCTTTGTAGGTCTCATTCACCTGTAGTTTTTGCTTCAGTTTTCTCTTATTTTTTCCCCACATTTTCTTCTTATTTCAAAATCTTCACCCATCTGCGCAAAAGACATAAGTAAAAAGGCACAATGGGGCTGCTTTACATTCAGCACACAAAATTACCAGTCTGTCCAGCTCCTCTGCTTCATCCTTAATGTGGTTAAAGGTGTGGAGTGGAAAAGATAGATAAAGAGTGAGGCTAAGAGAAAGAGACTAAGAGAGACTGGTGAGTGGAGGTAATGATGGTAGAAAAGTTGAGGCAGGTGGTGAATGGGAGAGTGAAAGCAGGTTTGGAGAACGAAAAGATATAGAAGAATTACGGAAGATGGAGCCTGTTTGGCAGCGCTCATGTGTGGACTGTGGGTGGACAGGGTCGCTGAGTTGTGGCTCTGAAATGGGTCCTGACAGAGTCATTTCTCACGTGGAGATTTACCCAGGCTTTTTCCAGAAGTGGGAGGACGAGAGAGAACGACCCTTTCCACTTGTCATGAATATTTATTTGGTGAGAGGGTTCACAGGCTGCTGCATAGAATGACAAATCGTAGTCTCTAAAGCAACTACCTATATTCTGTTCCCATCTATTTCTTCACCTCGTTCCACCTGTGACTGCCTCTCGTGTAATATATGGTCCTGTTTTTACTGGCTTCTTTCATATGTCTGGAGCATTTGGACAATACTCACTCATAAAAGAAGTATAAATTGATATCTAAGAATCAAGACTTGTTTCAGTTCATAACTTAAGCTGCAAAGGTCCAAAAACCAAACAGAACCAGTCACCACTTCACACATAAACATACATGGTGGAAATGAGAGTTTTCTATGCATGCAGTCCACATGCATATGGCTGTATTTGGGTTACCTTTTAACATAAGCGAATTGCAGCACATGTCATATTGAGTTTTTTAAAAGAGCTACCAGTTTCACAGGAGAACTGAAATGACGGAATGTTGGTTGGGTGATGGATTTGCTTACCTATTAAAGCAATTGCAGTGTGATTTAAATGTGTTTAAAGCTAGAAATTAAATAATAACTTAACACCAAGATATAAAGCACTTTTGTCTTTCATGTGCATCGACACACTCCTGTATAGGTAACCATATAGGAGACAGTATAGCAAATTAAGGGCAGTTAATTTGCTATACTGTCTCCTATATGGTTACTCTCTATACTGGACACAGTCATTGTCTTTAAATTCATCTGCGGTCTTTATTTTTTTCCTCTCGCTATTGTTTTGTTTTGTTTTTTAAACTTTTCATTCATAAAACCATGCTACCCATGTAATCTCCTGTCTCGCTTTACTCTTTATTTGAAGGTTTTAAACCCAGCAACGGAGGTGGTTGGGCACTTAATAATAATATATCCTCCTTTTTGGATTTTTTTGATCTCCACTTACGCCTCAGGGAAATATCTGGCTCTTAAGCAGATAAGTGCTCCACCCTGTTCACTAACTACATGTTAATTAAGTCTGTTCACTGTTTGGTGTGTGACAGTAAAATATGAAAGCTTTTTTGCTTAAGACAGAGTCCATTTGTGACAGTAAAGTTTGAGGCAAAAAATATTCAAATTAGTTTTTCCATTATTCTTAGTTATCTGATCCACTCACAGGTCACCTGAAAAAACATAAATTAGTCTATAAGATTAGCTTGGCGTGAGGTATTGCTATGGTGAGGCATCTGTCTGTGCTACTCCTCTTGGAGGATTGGTCAGATTTTATTGAAACTTGCAGAAAACGGTTATCCGAGGTTTCTTCACCCAAACTGTGCTCAAGGTCAAGGTCACATTTGCTGTTTAACAGGCACTTTTCCATTTTCACAAGAATCACTACTCCTAATACTTGGAGTATTGGCCAGATTTTAGTAAACCTTACAATGATCACCAACTGTATCTTCACACAAATTGTGGTCAAGGTCAAGATCAGCATATGATTGGCATGAATTCATGTTTTTACAAGTGAAAATCTTGAAAGTCAGTTCACAACAATCCACTTTTGCTTTTCATATAGTCACTATTCCTGTCATGCCGACATATTTGATATTTATCTTCTTTAGATGGTAAATCTACTGAGTGAAATATGTCTTTGCCACAAATGCACAAATGTTGCATACCACGGTGATGATCATGATCTCATTGATCATGATCATAGGTGCAGTGGTATTAATGCTTGATTCCCACATTTGTACAGTGGGGTTTGGGCCTTCCTCTCACATCAGTAACATGGTCAGTGCTATGAGATGCTGATTCTTCAATATTTCTGTGCTTTTTATAACCTGATGGTTACTACTGACCATGTAATCATAATACTCCTGAACTCAAACACTTTCATTTGGTGGTGAACAAGATGAATTTGACCTGATATGGCTGTTCGTGAGCTTTCTTGACTTCTCAGTGGATTTTAATTCTCATTAGTTTGTGGACTACAGCCAACTAATGACAAGAAAGCGTATCACTTTCTTTCTGTACATCACACATTGCAGTAACCTGTGAATTGCGATAGATTGAGAGCTGGATGAGCTGCCACATTATTGACATTCCAGTTTATATAGTTTCTGCTTCACATCAGTGTTTTACTTTAATATTTTCACATAACATATACACACACAAACAATGATCCCAGATTTCCCAGCATGACAACACTCCATTACCAGATATGGAAAGACTGCCATACCCTCAAACGAAATTACCTTGTTTACAGAATCAGACTTATCCTTTACGGTTTTATATGGCCAAGCACAAACCTCTAAATGCTGGAATCAAAATCTCTTGTACATAACTTTGGTGTAGAAATGTGGCTCTGTTGCAGGATTTCAAACATTTTCCTCGATCATTATCCCAGTCTCAGTTGTACTCTAGTAGAAGCCGTTGTGTTCTCTAAACAGCCCTTTTATTATCATATTACTAGCTATGGCTGCAGAGATTTGGAAAGAGATTTGGATTCAGGCAAGATCATCTGTCTGCATGCAGGCATTAGCCAGGGCACTGCGGGCTGACTGAACACAGTGCAGCTCAAGTGTTGAAGGCAGAGCTTCCAACAAGAAATTCAGGAAAAGGTGAGCTCATTATTTTGATGCCTTCACTGGCTTTGATTTTTATAGAGTCATTTTTTTAAACATCCATCTTTGGCAAAAACACCTCCATTTATTTTTTATTAAACTTTGATGCACGTTATATAGGTATATGCACTCCAATAATAGCCATTAATGTGAGCTTGAAAAAAAAATAGTTTTAAAATATTTTACCTGAGGAAGTAGCTGCTTGAACAATGATATGTCTGTTGAATCAAACCCATCAGTCCAGTCACTATGCAAGATATCTTAGACCCACATCAGTAGACTTAAAGAGGAGGTAATGCTCTCTCACATTTCACCCTTTTTCAAGTGTAGGAGCTATCTGACTTCTTATTCTGTTATTCCAAGAGAAACAGAAAAGGAAAATGGATTTGGAAGAGAGAAGTATGGAAGTTTTTTCCCTTAGGCTGAGTGGTAAACAGCGGTGACAAGAGCAAGTTTTCAATAACTTTAAAACAGAAGGGAAAGAAATAACAAATAAAGTGCAGCCTTGTTTTCCATTATTTAATTTTCACTTCGTTGTATTACAGGCAGGGTAAATAAGGAAGGATATGAAAAGTGACAAACAATAAATGGGCATGTGTATGTGTTTTTGCAGGCGTGGGTGGGCTTCCATTTCTCATTTTTTGGTTGGCTAGTGAGCAGAGGTTTTACACGTGGCCATGTGTGTGCTATTATGGTGAGTGGTGAGTGTGGAAGGAGAATGGTTTGAGGCAGTCTTTTTTTATCCTGCTGAATCTCTCTCTGGATGGAGAGATTGGGCTTTGTAGTTGTGATTGGAGGGAATTAAGGCCTGCCTTTGGTTGCTGGCAATAGCAGACAACTGGGGAACAGGTTGAGTCTGTGTGTGTGTGTGTGTGTGTGTGTGTGTGTGTGTGTAGGTGTGTGCAGTAAGAGAAAGGAAGAGAGATTAAGTGCTACCATCAGACATCATTCAACAGCCTTTCCGGGGCACCCTTTTTTTTCCACCTTGGCTCTATATGCACATAGATAACTTACTGCTTAAAAGGTCTCCTACCGTGTGATAGCCTATTGTATGTCTGTTATATTAGAATTCATTTTTCTGATTCATTTTTAGTCTCCTTTCTTTTTTAATGTAATACTGCATAACCCCTACCCTAATGCCTCTTTACATTTCCTTACTTAATACAATTTTAATTCTAAAATGCTTTATTTACTTCATCACCTAACCCATGTTTTGGTGGTACAGAGTCTAATAATGACACTTCTGTTATCAAGTAGGCTGAGATATGAAGCTAACATGAAAGTGCCAAAAACTGCAGTTCCTCAAGTGCTCAGTTGAGGCTGGCTCCAAAAGTGGGTCAGTACTTGGTGGCTCCTATATTAAAACGTTCCACAATACAGGAAAAATAAACATCTTTACAGCCTGTTACTAAAACTCCACTTTGATCGCTATAGTACACTCCATCATAAAAACTATACTGAGGGTACAAAGTTAGGGCAAATATGTTCACTTCTGCCTTCAATAATCAAATCAAATTAAATGCTGTTGAGGCTTTAAAATTTGGAAACTAGAGACCAGTGCATTTTTATCAAGGTGGCTAGGGCCAACATTTATTTAGTCTATGTATAATGAAAATAATATGTCAGATATGATTACTCATGACAACATGCCTCAATGAATTCGAGCCAGGTACTGTAATAGGATCTTCTTCTTCCTCTTTCGGCTGCTCCCATTAGGGATCACCAAAGCGGATCACCTGCCTCCATCTCACCTTATGCCTTTCATCCTCTTCCCTCACGCCAACCCTCTGCATGTCTTGCTTCACTACGTCCATGAATCTTCTCTGTGATCTTCCTCTTCTCCTCCTGCCTGACAGCGCCGTCTTCAACATCCTTTGTCCAATACATCCACTGTTTCTCCTCTGAACATGTCCATATCATCTCTTGCCTCTCTGACTGCGTCTCCAAACTTCTCAAATTGAGCTGTCCCTCTGATGTACCCGTTTCTAATCCTGTCCATCCTGGTCACTCCCAGTGAAAATATCAATAACTTCAATTCTGCCACCTCCACCTACTGTCTTTTCATCAGTGCCACCTCCAGACCATACATCATGGCAAGTCTCACTACTGTCTTGTAAACCTTCCCTTTCTCTTGCTTCTATCGCTCTGTCACAAAGCACCCCTGACACTCATCACTGTCATACATGTCCTGCACCACCTTCACATACTTCTCTGCCACTCAAGACTTCCTCATATAATTCCATAGTTCTTCTCTCGGCACCCTGTCATATGCTTTCTTTATATCCACGAAGACACAATGCAACTCCTTCTGACCTTCTCTATACTTCTCCATCAACACTCTCAAAAGCAAGCATTGCATCTGTTGTACTCTTTCTTAGCATGAAGCCATACTGCTGCTCACTGATCATCACTTCTATTCTTAACCTGGTTTTAAAAATTCTTTCCAATATCTTCATGGTATGGCTCATCAACTTGATTCCCCTATACATCCCCCTATTCTTGAAGATTGGTACCAGTGTACTTCTTCACTATTCCTCAGGCATTCTCTCATTCTCCGAGATTATATTAAACAATCTGGTTAAAAAGTCCACTGCCCTCTCTCCTAGACATCTCCATACCTCCACAGGTATGTCATCAGCGATGTGACAAAGCTAGCGAATGCCTTGCAGAATGCACTATAAATTTGGCTGCAGGACATCAGGGGTGGTGGACAAATGATACTTCAACCTGTCCACACCCACTGCCTTGAGGACAACCAATACTGGTTCCTCCCATTACACAGGTTTTGGAAACACGGTGCACCCCTTCTGTACAGCAGGGGGAGGCGCTTTGCGGACCGCAATCCATGCTGCCGTAATACCTGACAAACGGATACAAAGGGCAGCCGTGACGTTGCAAAGATCCCACAATAAATGGTGGACAATTGATGCCGACCTTTATATCCTCAACACTACCAGACAATCTAGAATTCAGTGTGAACAGGTTGCTGAGAATGGTGGATATATGCATATATGGAGAAATCGCACATACATCCGGCCCATGTGGATACCGTTTTTGCATCACACCTACCCACTGGCAGATATATTTTGGTTATGTGACGATGATTTGCAGATAAAAGCAGTGTTACCAACAAACTGGACAGGACTGTGTGCACCAGTCATGTTGACAGGACAGGTAACTGTACTTGCCTTCCAACCACCACGAGCCTCAAACCGTACTAAAGAGAGTTAAATGGAAAGTGGGTAAAAATGAGCAGCTGTATGTGGCCTGGAATCAGGAACCAGTTGGGGTACCAGCTGATCATCTGGCCATCTCTGAGGGCTGGATAAAATCAGGTCAAGGTTCAGGTTGGATTCCT
>VUQH01081070.1:0-10296 GCA_015106775.1 Etroplus canarensis | reverse complement strand
CTCCTCAGGCAGAGAAGCAGACACCTCCCCCACTCTGAAGTTTTTTCCCTTATAATCTGTGATGGTTCTGAGCCCTTTCCACATGTCCTTACTGTTAGAGCCACTGTAACATGACTGTCTTGTCCTTATGTTGTCTTTTAGTAGTTTTGACTGCTTTCCTAAGGTCGTACCGTGCTTTGATGTACTCACTGGGGGGACCGGAATGGAAGGCTGCTGTCCATGCTCAGAGCGCCGAGCGGACTGCTCTGTTAACCCACGGCTTCTGGTTGGAATAAATCTTTGTGGTAACTCGCAGTACAACGTCGTCAATGTACCTTTCGGCTATTCTCCACCAAGGGGTCGCCACAGTGGATTGATCCGCATTGGTAATTTGGCAGAGGTTTTACGCAGAATGCCCTTCCTGATGCAACCCTCCATGGTGAAAGGGGCTTGTGTCCCCACCTGGAATCGAACCAGGGACCTTTCGCTTGTAAGGTGAACGCGCAAACCACTATCCTACTGGGGACACTGGTACAACGTTGTCAATACGTTTATTAATATATCCCGTTACGTGCCATTCATTGACGTTGTAGCCGGCAGCAGCTCAAAAGATGTCCCACTTTGTTGTAGCGAAGCAGTCGCACAGGGCAGCGTCAGATTGGTTTGTCCAGCGCTGTATGGTCCGCGTCATTAACTGCTCA
Organism: Etroplus canarensis; assembly: GCA_015106775.1. Lineage (NCBI taxonomy): Eukaryota > Metazoa > Chordata > Actinopteri > Cichliformes > Cichlidae > Etroplus > Etroplus canarensis. The sequence continues at coordinate 9,616 of VUQH01081070.1, read as the reverse complement.
TGCTTCAGTAGGAGGGCAGCAGCAGGACAGAGGAGTGATCTGATTTGCTGAATGCTGGGCGGGGGAGGGCTCTGTATGCATGTGCGAACGGGGTGTAAACACGGTCCAGGATGTTATTTCCCCGAGTGTCAAACCCCACATGTTGATGGTATTTTGGCAGCACTTTCCTCATGTTGGCTTTGTTAAAGTCCTCAGCCACGACGAAGGCTGCCTCCGGCTGTAGAGTTTCAAGCTGGTCAATTACTCTGTACAGCTCGTCCAGGGATCGAATAGTGGCCGCTCGTGGGAGGATATAAACACCAGTGAGAATCACTGCAGTGAACTCCCGGGGCAAATAAAAGGGTCTGCATGTGATCGTTAGATGCTCAAGGTCTGGTGAGCAGCCCAACGACAGAGTTTTAATGTCTGCACACCACTGTTCATTCACCACTATACATACACCACCTCCTTTTCTTTTACCTGACTCAGACAAGAGGTCCTACCGGTAAATGGAGAACCCCACTCCCAGTGAGATGGCGGAGTCCAGGACTGTGGGGTCAAGCCACGCCTCCGTGAGGACAAAGGCATGGCAGTTCTTTGTGTCCCACTGGAAGGATTCTTAATAGGAAGGATGCTTCTAATGTTTATTAGGGAGTTGCCTCTCAACAAAGCAGGGTTGATGTAAACCATTCCTCAACCATAGCAACTTTCAGAGGACCACAGAAGAAACACTGACACACATAAAGCTAGAAAAGGCTACAAAAGCATCTCTAAACACCATAGTTTTCATCAGTCCATAATATGACAATCTGATTCCAATAGGAAGACATTCAGGACTGTTGTGACTGTTCATAGCAAATCTCCATCCTTAAAGGCATAAACAGGACCCAGTGGGAGCAGCAGGACAGCTCTACAGCTGGATAAAGCCTTCATTTGTGCGCTCATTAAAGGACAAACACTGAGAAAACACATGGTAATGAAGGAAAACTACTGCTCTTCAAAGACTATGTCTGTTAAAGATCATTGAATCGTTCCACAACACTTCACTTTTGACAGACAATAAAAGTCTCTGCACATCAGCATCAACACCTCCTCCAGTCATGAAGATGGGTTTGTCTATAATTGTAACAAAGATGAAGATCAGAACATGCACCAACAGGAATCAGTGCAGAAATAAAGAGCAGAATTATAATGATTATTACAAGTGCATTCAGAACCATAGTGTAAAAAAGGTAGAAACAAACCTGACAATTCTGTGGTTACTAACAGGCAGCTGAGTTATTAACCTCTGGTACAGTACTAACTGAGACTTAAATTACCTGATAAATTTCAGGTCTTTACAGAGTAAGGTTCTCTAATGTCTTTAACTATAAATACAAATACTTTGATAGAAATAAGTGCTATCTTTTGTCTGCAACCTTGAGCCAGTTGATTATTTTGATTGTTCACATTAGTTGTTAGAAACAATACTTTCAAACATACTGCATTGCATTGTCGTGTTTAGTGTACAGAATGAATTCACACAACCTAAAATCTCTTTCTTTCACTTTCTGTTTCTCTGTCCCTTGGTGTTAACCATATAACTGATGCCACAACCATTTTGTGGTCTGTGGTTGCTCTCTCTTTCTTCACCTCTCCATTTTTGCCTGCTCGTCCTCAGTCTCTGTCTCTCTCCTGGTTTGTCAGGACACATGGAGTTGTGGTCAGAGGGAACTGTGGGAGAAAGAGGCAAAGAAATAAACACCACATCCCAGTGAGACTAATGTCAAATATGCCTCATTATCAGCATAAGCCCTTCCTTTTCACACACACACACACACACACACACACACACACACACACACACACACACACAGCTGCTGACTTGTGACATTCTGTATATCAAATGAGTTTTAGATATGCAGTCCACAGTACATGCACAGCTCTTGACTCAGTATTTAGTTTCTACCAACCTGACAGCATGAGATTCAAAATACAATCACAGTGTTTACATAGAAATCTTTTTGAATGCTCCTGCTGCAGTTAAAGTTATCAGGATGTATGAAGCAGCTATATCAAGAAAATTGAATTGAATTACTCTCTATATATACTATATCACTATTGTGGAAAATGTTTTTCACATTTTTTTTTTTTTACATGAGATACTTCTCATCTTTAAACATGAAATATCATATACTTTTAAACAACAGCACATTTCTTATGCTTATACACTTAGATTACCAAATCACAGTAGGGTTTGTGTAGTACTTCCAGTTCCAAATAATACTGCTTGGCTGGTTCCAGCCTTGTTTGTGATTGGCAGGACTCGCCTCTCCCAGCAGGAGCGCAGCCGGAGGATCGCAGCAGATGAGTGGAACTTTATCTGTTTGAGTCACCTCAGTCACCATTAGTCCTCAGCCATCCCTGGCTAAAGAAGCATAACCTCATCATTAATTGGACTGAGAATAAACTCACCGGCTGGGGCCTCCACTGCCATCAAAACTGTCTGCGCTCTGCCTCTCCTCCTTCCCATCCACAGGCCTCCGAGCCCCAACCAGAACCACCAGATCTCGCCTCTGTCCCAGCTGTCTGTCACGACCTGGAGGTCGTTTTTCGTAAGAATCTCGACATTCTCATCTTCACAAGGAACCTCTCCGAACACCAGTAGCATGTCCGTCTCGTCCTCCAGTGGCTGCTGGAGAATCTGCTCTTTGTTACAGGTGAGAAGTGTGAATTCCATGTGTCTAAGACGTCGTTCCTGGGGCTCATAATAGAGAGTGGGCAGGTGAAGGCCGACCAGCCGAAGATTAAGGCTGTGGTCGAGTGGCCCGTTCCTGACTCTCGCAAGCAACTACAAAAGTTCCTGGGGTTTGCTAACTTTTACCGTCGTTTCATTCGTGATTATAGCAAGGTAGCTCTGCCTTTAACCTCTCTCACTCAGCGGGCCTTCGACCACCTCAAACGCCTTTTTACCTTGGTGCCAGTTCTCACCCAGCCAGACCTTCATGGAGGTGGGCGCCTCTGACACAGGTGTGGGCGCTGTCCTTTCTCAGAAGGTAGACAATAAATTACACCCATGTGCTTTCTTCTCTTGTCGTCTCTCTTCTGCAGAGCAGAACTATTCCATGGGTGACAGGGAACTTTTGGCCATTAAACTGGCACTGGAGGAATGGAGACACTGGCTGGAGGGCGTGGAGCATCCTTTCCTCATCTGGACTGACCATAAGAACCTGTCTTATCTGCAGTCCGATAAAAGACTAAACTCTCGCCAAGCCAGGTGGGCTCTGTTTTTCACACGATTCAGTTTCTGCATTACTTACTGGCCAGGCTCTCACAACATTAAGCTGGATGCGCTCTCCCGCTAGTTCTCTCTCTCTGATTCTCCTGACAGCGAGCTCATCTTGCCATCTTCCTGCGTCGTTGGAACCCTATTCTGGGAGCTGGATGAGCCGGACCCCGGCAATGGACCACTCAACCGCCTCTAGGTCCCTTCGACGGCCAGGGGAAAGGTCATTCACTGGGCACACACAGCCAAGTTCACCTGCCACCCGGGCAGCCCCCGCACCACATCCTTCCTCCAACATCTGTTCTGGTGGCCTTCTCTGCTCCAGGATGCGCGCGAGTACATCACCGCCTGTCCGGTCTGCGCCAGGAACAAAACACCTTCAACCCTCTCCGTCAGGGAGCTCCGGCCTCTTCCTACTCCTGGTCATACATCTCCTTGGATTTCATCACCGGTGTGCCTCCCTCCTCAGATAAAACAACAATTCTAACCGTTGTCGACCGTTTCTCCAAGGCAGCTCACTTCATGGCTCTTCCCAAACTGCCCACCGCCTTGGAGACTGCCCAGCTCATCACCGAGCACGTCTTCCGGGTCCACGGCATCCCTCAGGACATTGTCTCGGACTGTGGCCCGCAGTTCATCTCTAGAGTCTGGAAGGCGTTCTGCTCCGCCCTCGGAGCGCAGGTTAGTCTCTCCTCGGGTTTTCATCCCCAGACTAACGGGCAAACGGAGCGACTTAATCAGGAGTTGGAGGCAGCGCTGTGGTGTGTGGTGGCAGAGAACCAAGCAACCTGGAGCTCTCATCTCGCCTGGGCAGAGTATGCCCACAACACGCTCACGTCCTCAGTCACCGGTCTCTCTCCATTCGAGGTCACCCTGGGCTTCCAACCACCACTATTCCCTTCTCAGGAAAGTGACCTTTCCGTCCCATCCGTCCAGCTTCATCTCCTCCACTGCCGGCGGCTCTGGAGGACCACCAGAGCAGCTTCACTTCGGACAAAGGAACAAAATAAGCGACAGGCTGATCGTCATAGACTCCCCGCTCCCACTTACAAACCAGGTCAGAAAGTCTTTTTATCCACTCGGCACATCCAGCTCCGCACAGACTCAAAGAAACTGTCTCCCAGTTATATCAGCCCCTTCTTCATTCAGATTGTTATTAACCCTGTTACTGTGCGGTTGCTGTTGCCGAAGAGCATGAAAATATATAATGTGTTTCATGTCTCACAGATCAAGCCTGTCTGTTCCGACCCGTTGTGCCCTCCGTCCAGCTCCCCTCCACTCCCCGGGGTCATTGATGGCGAGCCAGCTTATACAGTGCGTAGGCTGCTGGACGTGAGGCGCCGAGGTTGTGGCCTCCAATATCTGGTTGACTGGGAGGGATATGGCACCGAAGAGAGATCTTGGGTGCCCCACTCTGCCATTTTGGACCCTTCTTTGGTGAGGGAGTTCCATCGCAGACACCCAGACAAGCCTGGCAGGTCGCCAGGAGGCTCCCGTTAGGGGGAGTCCTGTCATGACCTCTGCCTCCTGGCAGGTCTGTCATGTGTTTTGGTCTGCATGTTCTCTCTCCTCTCTCTTTCTCTCTCTCCCTATCGCTCTCCAGGAGGTGTGGCGGCCCTGACCTAATTACCTGTGGGACTCACCTGGGAGTCCTGGCTGCCGCACTTGCCGTTCATCCATCTGGCAACCTGGAGAGCTATTCTTAAGCTGGCAACTGACAGTTTGAGCATTTGCTGACAATGCTTATGGTATGTCATCATGAGTATACAGAAAAAAATATTTAATGTGTAACATTTTCAAAAACAAGGGAATAATATAATAATATATCTGAAGCATTGCTGTGTCACACTTTGTGCAGCTTCATCCAAATTTGACAGCATGCTAAGATTCCAAGGCCTTCTAACCCATCCTGAGAAGACACTGGATGATAAACATATGCTGGGATCATTTCACCATCACCTCTCACACTAAGGTCTACAGCAGACACTTTGCTGGTGATCAGTGTATAGAGCCAACAGCCCATGATGGTCAGAGAGGAGTTGTTAACACTGCACTGGTGCTTTTTATATGGAGTGGTTACAAAACTGAAACCCTGTGGTATGGTGTGTGGGAAAGAATGGTGCACTCCTTTCAGCCAGTGTCTCCTGAGCTGTAAGAACAGTATAGATGAAATGGTGAATTCATGTTAGTGACTATAGTGCAAGATACTTAGTCAGTTCACCATTGTTTTCTTACCTTTGTAGTTGTGAATATATGACACAGCATGTAATTCAAATCCTTTGTCCAATTTGCTGGCTGGGACTTTTGTCATCTTTGTCAGCTGTGCAGCTCTGATGTTTAACCCTCTGGAGTTGATGGGCAAGTCCACCGACTGGTGGGTGGGGTCTGCAGCCCCTGTGTATAAAAGCAAGAATTTGGTTTCCACAGGGTTAACAGCTTTTAGTTTGAGTCAGAATGAATGTGTCATGAAAACAAAGAAAGTCTGTTGACTCTAAATTCCTGCTTTTAATCAGTCCTTTGTATATATGCAATCTTGTCTCTCCCTTTGCCCTTTTAGATTCTTGGATGTTTTTTTTATCTCTATTCAAATGAAGGCTCAGCATTTGTTTAGGCACGCCATGGTCCGGCTTGAGTACTCACTGCCAGTCTTGTAGACTGATTGATTGATTGGTCTGGTGTTGCCAGTGATGTGGATGCTGTACAAGTCTGTTGTGGTGGAGACAGAATTGAGCGGGAAATTAGCACTGTCTTTATCAGCTTTACCAGTCAATATGCGTTATCACCCTCACCTATGGACACAGCCCTGGTTAGAGACCGCAAGAATAAGATTGCCGATACAAGCGGCCAAAAAGATTTTTATCTGAAGGCTGGCTGAGCTCTCCTGTAGAGACAGGCTAAGGAAGGACTCAGAGTATAGCTGCTACTCCACAGTGAAAGGCAGGACATGCTGGAGAGACTCTTGGCTGGCTCAAGAATGTCTTGATGTCCTCCAGAAGAACTTTAGGAGGCGACGGGGGAGAAGAAGGTCTGCTCAGGCTGCTGCCCCCATGACCTGGACTCAGATAGAAAATGGATGGATGGATGGATGGAGCCTGTGTTTCATGCATTTTGGTACTGCCTATACCAAGCCCTGAGAGAAAGATCTGCCCATCATGAACCCAGAAAGCACAAAGAAATATTCTTTCCTTTACCAGCACTTTTTTTCCCCTCAGCTGGCAACATTTTTGCCTCGAAAGCCCAGATGGGGTAGGCTCCTTTTTAGTGTCCTTGTCTGACTCTTTTGCCGCACTGTCCCCCAAATGGTTCCTCCTCCTGTCTGAACTATTGATGGGTTCACTCTCAACAGTGGTGATGTAGCCTAACCAAACAGGAAGCAAATGAGAGAATTATACTGTTAAAAGAGAGAAAAACGAAAAATAGCAGTGATCTGATGTGGGACACCCATCCTTCAGTCTCTGCCTTCATTTTCTCCTCGTTATGCTAGTTCCTAATTATCTTTTGATTGGGATTGCCTCTGCAGGGCGCTTATTTGTAGTCATTCCATCAGAATATCTTCAGGTTTGGTGTGTTTTCATGGCCAGCGTCTACTGTAACTACATTTTTATAATAGAAAGTCATTTGTACTGTACTTTTTTGTGTTCTTATAAAATAGCAGACAGAGAAATTTGAGATGTTTTATTTTTTCCTCCCTGGTGTCTCTGAGCACTTTCGGAGCTTACAGTTACAGTCAACTTCTAACGAGGCAATTAAAACAAGAGCTGGCAGATGCGCACACACACACACACACACACACACACACACACACACACACACACACACACACACAAGGTCATTCCTCTCTTAGTTTTCTCTCTCTTGTACACCCTCAATCTTTCTCCATTACGTCTCTTCTCCTGCCATCTCTCTTTTCTCTCCTCTGTCTCTCCCTTCTCATCTCCACATGGCCCTGCTGCCAGTGCCAATGCCTAATAGCTTTGAGCAAGGCAGCCCACAGCCCCCCCTCCCACCTCCTTCTGAGAGAGATTCAATTGGATTGGAAGCCAATCAATCACTGTGAGTATCGAGCTGTGATTGGATTTGACCGTGGCTGACGGGGTGAGGTGGGTGGATGGAGGGGGGCTTGGTTTGATTAAAGCTCTGCTCCAATCAAGGTAGATCTGATGGATTATTGCTATGGACATAGAGGACGCAGAGACTGTGTGTGTGTGTGTAGGTGGGTGGGTGAATGGTGTGTGTGATTGTGGTTGACATGTGTCATGGTTTGAGGTTTTGAAGCAGGGCCAGCTCTGACTGATGTCTGCAGAAGTCCAGCACTAGCTATCTATCATGTAGAGATGTACTCACTCTGTCTCACATTACATTTCACATTTCAGTATTAAACTAATGTGATCAGGACAGACTGTGACCATAGAGTAAGCTGGATTTTCTACAGCAGACCTTTTAAGAAGACTCATGAAGGGGAGCATGGCTTAGTAAGGAAGAACAGTAGTAAGTGTACTGGTATCTAAGGTTGAAAATTACTCAGTACAAACATATAGCCTTAAGACATAGAAGACTTAGAAGATTTAAAAAATACCAACACCAAAAACTCAGTCTGCTGATAGGCCTAAAACTTCCAGCACAAGCAAAATGAGCATAATTCAAATTATGGTTATATTGCCAAATACTGTTCCTATCTGGCGTATTCCTGACACCAAAAACAGTTGTAAACATCTCATTGTCTTTTTGGAACCATAGATATCTATGCTATTCTGTGAGAAAGTCCACCCTTAATTCTTCCATATGAATTAAGAGGGTAAGTAGAAGTCAGAGGCTGCTGATCGAATGTAGTTGATCATCATCCAGTGTGAGTACCTCTATAAGAGCCCCAGGTTTGGAAATTTAGCTGGTCTGGAACATTTAGGTGCGCATAATGCTACGATCTTCCCAGGAATTTACTGTACATCCCAGCAAATCCACCCCAAGGTCAGACTATGCATTGCTCAACGAAATGCAAAATAACTGAGCACTACATGTCAGACTCTACAGGCCTCAGTTGGTTAAATGTTAAAGATCATATTAATATAATGAGAAAAAGACTGAACAGGTAGGGCTTCATTGGAAGGGTTGCCAGAAGGAATCTTCTTCTGTCAAAAAAGAACATGGCTTAGGTTTGTAAAGTTGCATCTGAACAAACCACAAGACTTCTGAACAATATCCTTTGGACAGACAAGACCAAAGGGAAAATTGCTTGTCCCCATGTCTGGTGAAAACTAAACACAGCATATCAGAAGAAACACCTCACAACCACCTGCCAAACATGGTGATGGGGGAATTATGATATGGGCTTGTTGTTCAACTCCAGGACCCAGACACCTTGAGTCAACATTGAAGTCCTCTGTATACGAATGTGAGGCTCTGTCCGACAGCTAAAGCTTGACCCAAATTGGATCATGAAACAGGACAATGATCCCAAGCATACCAACGAATCCACAACAGAATGGCTGAGAAAAGAAAAAAAAAATCAAGATTTTGCAATGGCCCTGTAAAAGTCTAGATCTCAGCCTAATCGAAACATTGTGGTGGAACATTTAGAGAGCTGCTCATAAACAAGTGCCCACAAACCTCATTGAACTCAAGCAATGATGTAAAGAAGAGTTTGCCAAAATTCTTCCACAGCGATGCAAGAGGCTGAAAAAGTCTCGTGAAGAAAAAAACTTGAGGATATTTTTGCTAAAGATGGTTCTGCATGCTATTTGGTCAGCTTACATGCATGTATTTATTTTTTTTTGCCAATATGTTTGTCTTTTTCAAAATTTTTTCACAAAACATATACACACCTTACACACACACTGCACACCGTTGCATCATTTTTCAACCCGAATAAACGTAATGAAATTGGATTAATTAACCAGTTAAGAAGGAAAATAATTAAAAAAAGGAAAAAGGGGGAAAAGAAAAAAATGGGGGCTACATGTTACAGCATTTGCAAATCATTTCAGAAAAATCTAGCACTTTCATTTGTCATGATATTCATATATGGTTCCCAGAGTTTATCAAAGTCTTTTCGTTTGCCCTTGGCAGTGTATTTTAATCTTTCCAGTCCAATACATTCAGAAAGTTCCTTCATCCACATTTTCATTGTAGGAGCGTCCATACTCTTCCAGCATAGTGCAATAGCTCTCCTGGCTTGTAGAAGTCCAAAGTCCAAAACTGCATACTGTTTCTGTGTTTGTAGAAAGTTCTTTGAGTATATTCCAAGCACACATAGTTTAGCATTTTAAAGGGACTTTGGTATTAAACATTTCTGACAGACATTGTATAACATCTTTCCAGAAGTTTTGGATCTTTGCACATTCCCACAAGCAATGGAATAAAGTTCCTTTCTCAGTC
>VUQH01081069.1:0-35542 GCA_015106775.1 Etroplus canarensis | reverse complement strand
ATGCAGCAATGTACAGAGACATCCTGAATGCAAACCTGCTCCAGAGAGTTCTTGACCTCAGACTGGGGCAACGGTTCATCCTTCAGCAGGACAATGACTCGAAGCATAAAGCCAAGATAACAAAGGAGTGGCTTCAGGCCAACTCTGAATGTCTTTGAGTGGCCCAGCCAGAGCCCAGACTTGAATCCGATTGAAAATCTCTGGAGAGATGTGAAAATGACTGTGCACTGATGCTGCCCATCCAACCTGATGGAGCTTGAGAGGTTCTGCAAAGAGGAATGGGCGAAACTGCCCAAAGATAGGTGTGCCAAGCTTGTGGCATCATATTCAAGAAGACTTGAGGCTGCAATTGCTGCCAAAGGTGCATCAATGTATCAAGGTATCGAGCAAAGGCTGTGAATATTTATGTACACGTGATTTTTCATTTTTAATAAACTTGCAAACATTTCAAAAAACTTTTCACATTGTCATTATGGGGTGTTGTGTATTGAATTTCGAGGGAAAGAATAAATTTAATCCGTTTTGGAATAAGGCTGTAACGCAACAAAATGTGGAAATAGTGAAACACTGTGAATACTTTCCAGACGCACTGTATATTGTATGGACAAACATATTGGGCCACACCTTTTAATCACTGAATTCAGGTGTTTCATTCAGTCCCAGTGCCACAGGTGTACAAAACTAAGCACCTATCCATGTGGTCTGTCTTTACAAACATGTGAAAGAATACAAACTTGTGAAAGAATGGGTCGTTCTAAAGAGCTCACTGAATACACATGCGATACTGTAATAGGAAGCCACCGTTGCAACAAGTCAGTTTGTGAAATTTCTTCCCTCCTTTATATTTCACAATCAACTGTAAATTGAATTATTACAAAGTGGGAGCCTTTAAGAACACCAGCAAAGCAGTCATGAAGTGGCAGACAATGTAATGTTACAGAGCCAGGTCACCGATTGTTGAGGTGCAAAAGTCTCCAAAGGTCTGCAGAGTGCCAAACCTCCTCTGGCATTAAGATTAGCACAAAAACTGTGTAGCGGGAACTTCATGGCATGGGTTTTAACACAGCTGCATGTAAGCCTTATGTCACCCAGCATGGGGTGAGTGGTGTAAAAGACAGCCACCACTAGACAATGGAGTAGTAGAAACAAGTTCTCTGGAGTGAGAAATCCTACTTCTCTTGTTCACAGTTTGATTGACAAGTCTGGGTTTGATGAATGCCAGGAAAACATTATTTGCCTGACTGCACTATGCCAACTGTAAATTTTGGTGGAGGTGGGATAATGCTATGAATCAGAATCAGAATCAGAATCAAAAGACTTTAGTAATCCCAGGTTGGCCCAGGCCTCTAAGGTCCAGTGAAGGGAAATTTGAATGCTTCAGCTTGCCAAGATATTTTGGACAATTCTATGCTTCCAACTTTGTGGGAACAGATTGGGGAAGGCCCTTTTCTGTTCTTGGATGACTGTGCCCCAATGCATAAAGGAAGGTCCATAAAGGCATGGGTGGATGAGTTTTATGTGGAAGGACTTGACTTGCCCGCACAGAGCCCTGACCTCAACCCCACCCAACACCTTTGGGATAAACTACAGTGGAGATTGTGAGACAGGCCCTCTTGTCCAATAGCAGCCTGTGACCTGGATGAATTTGCAAAAATTGTAACAGACACATGCCACAATTATGTAGGGAGCCTTCGCAAAAGAATAAAATGGGATGCCATACTCCAGTAGGTGTAACTTGCTGCTGTCTCAATACTTTTGTCAATATGTATTTTTCTTTGAGAGGTTAAGGAAAAGAAATTCTTTATTTTTAAAATACTGATAGCTAATTAGCTAACAGAAAGTAGTCATTAACAATGATCCACCAGTTGTTACATTCAGGGTCGCTGTAGCAAAGGTGACAAGACAGTAACAGAGTTGACTTTGGAGAAAGATGGCCTGGCTCAAAGCAACTCAGTTTAGCTCCTGCACTTGTATGGCAGGTCTAGGAGAAGCAGTGCTTCACCCCACACTAAAGAAGCCTGGTAAAAATAAGTGTCAGGAAGCAGAAAAATGCTTTGTTTAGCCTTTCATGTAGGTGTAACATCACGTGTAAACATTAGCTAACAGGCTGCCAGCAGAAGCTTCATATTTGGCCTACTGATGTGATCAATATTCTTAAGAAACCCTCAAGAAGACAGCAAACATACATTTTCCAAACAAACGATTCCTTTGATTCTCTCATTGACTTTTTGTGCACACTGCTGTGCCCTGAATTACCTCATGGTATATAGCAGTGTCCCGTCATCTTTAATCCTCAACAGTTTATTAGGCATGGTCATGTTATGAGCCACAGACTTTTTCCCGTTGTGGAAGAAGGTATCCGGAGTCCAAATTTTACTCGCCATCAGGTTGTTGAGGGGCAAAATATTCATTGGTCCGTGGAATTTTAACCTCTCATCCTTCCAGCTTTGCCGGAAGAAAACATCTATGGTGTACTCCTGAGGACAGATAAGATAATTAATTACTTCATCTGACTATATTATTACTATGTGTTTTAGGCCAATTCCTGCTCAAAACTTTCCATTATTTATGGGAGCCTACAAGCAGCAACTGTTAACACCTAACTTAACCCGGTACTTTAAAATCTGGCCACTGTACGCTTTCCCTATTTGTTAAACAGCAGGTCTCCATCAAGGTGAGACTCGCACTCTCCCTGTTCCCTCACAGCTTTCTGAGTTGCCATTTTCCTAAGCTGGCTCTGAGGTCAAGACAACCCCTTTGACCTATACTCAACCTGTCGTCAAAAGACACCACACACAAGACAGGATTTGGGGCAGAAAGTGCATATGTGTGAATGTGCGTGTTTGTGTGATTCACACACAGCAAGTGAGGGTGAGAGGGAGAGAGATATACATTTCTCCAGAGTTTATACTTTTTTCTTTTCACATTTGCAAAGCCTGTGACATTTGGATCTTGGGACACTGAAACTTATTTCACAGTATATCTTAATGTAAAAGGATCTGGTTTATTATTTGAGTTCAGGCCTCTTTTACCCAGCAAAGTAATGTTACAGCAAATCTAGCAAGTCATTTAAAAAAAAACTCTTCATTTAAATAGCATTCTTTTCCAAAGATGAAGCAGACAGTTTCAATCAAAAGCACATTTATGCACCACCCCATCACACCTGGTTCAAACATTTTTGTGAATCTGGACACTGTAGTTTATTTTTGGTCAGTCTCATATATTTCATTGTAATGGCTTAGACTACTCATGACAGCAACAAAAACATGACTCAGAATAGCGTCTCCAATGTTACTCCAGTCTGCTAAGAGTTCAAATACAGCTTTTTTAGGGGATGGGAGCTCTTTGGTTGTCATTTTTTTGAGAGATGTACATTCATCCACTATTTTATTAGGTACACCTTGACTCCCTTTTGCCTTCAGAGCTGCCTTAAATTTTCGTGGCATAGATTCAACAAGGGGCTGGAAACATTCCCTGGAGATTTTGGTCTATATTAACGTGATAACATCACACAGATGCTGCAGATTTGTCAGGTAGACATCCATTATGAGAATCTCCCATTCCACCACATCTCAAATGGGCTCTGGTGGATTGAGATCTAGTGATTGTGGAAGCCGTTTGAGTACAGTGAACTCATTGTCATGTTCAAGAAACCAGCTTGAGATGATCTGAGCCTTGTCACGTGGCTCATCATCCTGCTGGAAGCAGCCATTAGATGACAGCCTCATTGTGGTCATAAAGGGTTGGACATGGTCACCAACAATACTCAGGTAGGCTGTGTTCTTTAAACAATACTAACTTGGTACTAAAAGGCTGAAATTGTGCCAAGAAACACCAGCAGCCTGAACCAATGACACAAGGCAGGATGGATCCATCCTTTCATGTTGTTTATTCTGACCCTACGTCCAAATGTGGCAGAAGAAATTGAGATTCTTCAGATCAGGCAATGTAGTTCCAATCTTCTATTGTCTAATTTCGGTGACCTAATGTGAACTGTTGCCTCAGTTTCCTGTTCTTGACTGACAGGACACCCGGTGTGGTCTTCTGCTACTTTAGTCCATCTGCTTCAAGATTCGATATACTGTGCATTCAGAGATGCTCTTCTGCATACCTTGGTTGTAATAGTGGTTATTTGAGTTACTGTTGCCTTTCTGTTAACTCAAAGAAGTCATGTCATTCTACTCCAACTTCTGGTATCAGCAAGACATTTTTTTTTACCCAGAGAGTTCCTGCTCACTGAATATTTGATCTTTTTTGGATCATTCTCCTTAAACCCAAAAGATGGTTATGTGAGAACATCCCAGTAGATTAGCAGGTTCTGAAATACTCAGACCACCCTCTCTGGCACCAACAACCGTGTTACATTCAAAAAAAGTAAGAACACCTCTCTTTTCCATTCTGATGCTCTTTTGAACTTCAGCAGATCACCTTGACCACGTCTATACTTGTAAATGCATTGCATACTGACATGTATTTGGCTGTTTGCATTAACAAGCGGTTGAGCAGGTAAACCTAACAAAGTGGTCGGTGAGTGTATATGTGGATATTCATAATAAACAAGGCAAAGGGTTTAAATAATGAGGTCAGCATTTGAGAGTTTTTCCAGAGAGTTATTTATTTATTTAATTTCGGAGTCTCGATGAGATCAACTGAATTTCCTCACCTGATCAAAAAAGTGCTGTACTCTGTGCTCGGCACCCCCACACATTAAACACAGAATTTAGTCCACTGCTCTGCTATAAAAGGCTCTTAATTTTGTTAAGGAAAGACACATTTGCTATGCTTCACAAAGTACACAATAACAAGGGAATACTGTTGTTCAGACCAACAGCAGCACAAAACTAATGTACAAAAGTGGTTCATGGAAATATCTGGCTAATGAGCTATTGTAGGGTATGAGTTTATTGTAGCTTATGTTTCAAGCAGACATTTATTTGACTGCAGTGTGTACATTGAAATATGAATTTTCTTTTGTGTTCTGTTTTGAAACTGCAGGAGGGCCAGTACAAAATAAATAAGGTCTTTTTCTTTTAATGCTGAATCATGCAAGGCTGCTCTACCCTGAATAAAAATATGACAATGTAAATTAAAACATTAGGTGCCCTTTAAATGCTAGTTCCATTATGTTATCTGGTTGTATGTGTACTTGATCTATAGAAGAGCAGAGTGTATAGCTTTCTGGACGTTGCATTACACACAGATCTTTCCTCTTTATAACTAATTCTCCTAAAGCTAAATACAGTTCATTTCCTGTTTTTCTTCCTCATTTAATTATTTTCTTTCCTTGCAGTGGACCTTCTGTAAATCTTATGACAAGCGGCCACCTCAGCAATTATCTGTATTGCTCCGCCGTGCCTGAATAAATCACTCAGAACAGGTGAGAATATTTC
Source organism: Etroplus canarensis (assembly GCA_015106775.1). NCBI lineage: Eukaryota > Metazoa > Chordata > Actinopteri > Cichliformes > Cichlidae > Etroplus > Etroplus canarensis. The sequence goes on along the minus strand of VUQH01081069.1, from coordinate 30,152 downwards.
ATGTGGTTTCTCATTTTTTACGAGGCGCATATATATCTCAGCAGAGCCCAAAATAAATCATGCATTCTGAACTAAGTAACAAGTTTTCAAACCCGAATATGTGTCATGGTCTTAGTCGTGAAGCTTTTTAGAGTCTGACCTGTCAGTGACTTATTCCTTGGGTTATCAGCAAGGTCATCAGGGATGGCCTCTGCCAGAAAAGCTGTTTTCCTCTCAGCTGTTTGTCTGTCAATCCATCTGTTTATTTGCAAGATGTTGGCCGACAGATCCGCCTCTGGGCCAATTAGCTGATGAGATGTGGGCGATGATCTGGATACATTTTTTTTGTCTTAAAGAGTTATTATTCTGTGTCATAGTCCTGCTCCTTATAAATGGTGGTTTATGTTCAGCTAAGAGCCATCTTGTTTACATCTCTTTCAGAGGCCACTGCATTGAACATAACTGTTGAATCGATAGAGTAATCACTTGGAGAATAAAGGTTTAGTAACTGAAGGGAGGCTGATGATATGATGCAAAGGTGGGCGCATGTTTCAGAATGATAAGCAGGAAAGCGCAGAATAAACAAAGGGGTGACTTGAATACAAGAAGACTTTTAATAATTTATGAGATGAAAATTGTCAGATGAATAGACATCGTGACAGAGTGAGGAATACTCCTCCTACTTAAACATTGTCGTGTGTGTGTGTGTTTGTGTGTGTGTTTGAAGAGAGGAAAAAACGTGATGTAATCGCAAATAGAGGGGATGATATAATAGAACTAAAATAAAACAAAAGAAGCATATATCAGAGCAGGATATGAGATATATACTCTCTAGCCACTTCATTGGGTATGCCTGTGCAACTGCTCCTTAACACAAATACCTAATCAGGCAATAACACGGCAGCAACTCAGTGCATTTAGGCATGTAGACATGGTCAAGATGACCTGCTGAAGTTCAAACCGAGCATCAGAATGGGCAAGAAAGATAATTTAGGTGGCATGCGTCTTGATGCCAGAAAAGCTGGTCTGAGTATTTCAGAAACTGCTGATATACTATGATTTTCCTACACAAGAATCTCAAGGATTTACAGAGAATGGTCTGAAAAAGAGAAAATATCCTGTGAGCTGCAGTTCTCTGGACAAAAAGGCCTTGCTGATTCCAGAGTTGGGAGGAGAATGGCCAGACAGCTTCAAGCTGATAGGAAGGCAACAGTAACGCTACTAACCACTTGTTACAAAGAAGGTATGCAGAAGAGCAATTCTAAATGCAAAATGAATCAAACCTTGAAGCAAAAGACCACACTGAGTGGTTGAAAGAACGTCGTCTGGTCTGATGAGTCTAAATTTCTGCTGTGACACTCAGATGGTAAGGTCAGAATTTGACATAAACAACACAAAACAATGGATGTTTGCTGCCTTGTATCAACAGTTCAAGCTGGTGGTGGTGATGGTATAGTGGTGTCTCAGAATGTTTTGGGCCCCTTAGTACCAAGCAAGCCTCATTCAAAAGCCACACCCTACCTGCTGCTGACTATGTCCATCCCATTATGACCACAGTGTAACCTTCTTCTGATGGATAGCTCAAATCATCTCAAACTGGTTTCTTGAAAATGGCTTCCATAGTCACCAGGTCTCAATTGAATAGAGAACCTTTGGGATGTGGTGGAACAGGAGATTCACTTTATGGATGTACAGCTGACAAATCTGTAGCAACTGTGTGAAGTTGACAAAATGCATCTAACACCTTGTTGAATCTATGCTACCAAAAATTAAGGCAGTTCTGAAAGCAAATGGGATCCAACCCAGTACCAACATGGAGCATCTCAATAAGTAGCCAGCATAAGAGAGAGAAATCACAGTAAACACAATATATAAATATCCAAAAATCTGCGCTCACCATGTCTGTGTCTGAAACTGGTCCAAAGCTGGTTACATAGATGTTTGTTTTCACCTCTGTTACCCTGTCTGGATCAGAGAAAAACTGTTAAAGGCATCAAGTCACCAAAGAGGAAAGTTTACAATGAGCTTTCTAACAGCTTGCTTTCTATGATTTTTAGCATAGATCAAGATGTTTGCCAGACATTCTCTGCTGAAAGCTTCTACTCTGAGTTGCTTTACAGTGCATAAAATACAATTTTTAAATCAGTTTATGATTATTTTTTGGGGCATTTTCAGCAAGAGTTACTCAGTGTGTTTATACTCAGGAATTACCTCTTTATATACTAGTTCTCATCCCAAGTGCAGTCATTTCTGGGCTGGACTCATACTGCCAAATACACAAAAACATTGCCCAAAAACTAGCACATTTGCTTAAACTTGATGCCATTAATATAAACCTTACACTTTATCAGCACTTTATTACATTAATGCTTTTGCCAACCCAGCGTGGCTTGCTGCTGCTGCCTCACATTAAAAGCAATTAACTCACTAAAATTGGGCTGGCTTTTATTGTGAACCAGTTGCAGGAAAAATAATTTGTTCATCGGTGAGTCCTGACAGCGATCATTAGTCAAAAACCAAAACAAAACAGTCATTTCCTGGACTGTGGATCAGTTTGTAGGCAATAATGGAAGACAAATTACAGTTAACCCAAGGTGTCAATAAATCAACTAGGCCTGAAATCCCAGCATTAAGAAATATAAAAAATATGTCTTATAAATGAGTACATTACACAGTAAATAGGCACCAATATTGAGCATAAATTTAAAAAATTCCTTGAGTAATGTATGTTGAAGGTGAAATGTAGCTTTTCTTTCTTTGCAGTTTGCACCGATCTGCCATCACCACACAGAAATAATTATATGTTGCATGCAAAGTCACCTGACCTACATATGACCTTTGTAAAACAACGAATATCCAAGCCCTGAAAGATTACATTTATTGAACCAAAGCAACATCTACGATAAAAATTGACCAAAATATTGATGATGATGTGACAGATAGGAAGAGCAAAGCCTCATGTGTTTCTTGTTCCAGTGATAATGTGCAACTAGATCAGAGCTGCTGCTGCTTCAGGTCCATTTGCTCTCTCAACATACTTTCTCTTTTAAATAATTACTGAATCTAACCCTCTTGTGTGTGGTCAATTCAAAAAGCTTCCACATTTTCTGCACAACAATCTGTTCTACAAAGAAAACAGCATCTTACATACAGTCCCCTCCAAAAGTACTGGGGCAGCAGACCAATAATTTGTTTTTGCTGGTCACTGAAGACATTTGTGTGTGAGAGCAAAAGGTTAATATGAGAAGAAAGGTCAGAGTTTCAGCTTTTATTCCCTGGTATTTACATCTAGATATGTTAAACAACATAGAACATAAACACATTTTGCATCAAACCACCCAGTTTTTCAGGTGAGCAAAAGTACTGGAATATAACAAGCAACAAGTATTTCTTGTTACCTAGGTGTATCATATAAGACTGAGTATTTAACCATTAAGTTGTCCTGGCTATATACTATAAGGGTGGCTGTGGCTCAAGAGATAGAATGGGCTGTCCTCTGACTGAAAGGTTGGTGGTTTGATCCTCGGCTGCTCCAGTCTACCTGCCAAAGTGTCCATGGGCAAGACACTAAACCCTAATTTGATCCCAATGCATCCATCAGAGTGTGTGCATGATAGCTGACTGTGCTTAAAGGAATAAAATAAAGCGCTGTATGAATGTATCTTTTGGCTGCTCCCTTGTATTCTCCACAGTGGATTAATCCACATTGGTAATTTGGCAGAGGTTTTACACCAGATGCCCTTCCTGACGCAATCCTCCATGGTGAGAGGGGCTTGTGTCCCCACCTGGAATTGAACCAGGGACCTTTTGCTTCAAAGGCAAATGTACAAACCACTACGCTACCAGGGACACAAAATAAAGTGCTGTATGAATGTTTATATTAATGGGTACATGAGGCTTGTTGTAAAAAGCACTTTAACTGCTCAGTTAGAGTTGAGAACCACTATATACTGTAAGTAAAACTTACTCTCACTTTAAGCTTTGGCTTTCCCCTGTGAAGACTGTATTTGTAGTTAAGAAGTGTAGATCAACATCAAGACTACAGAGCTGTCTGTGAGAGAAAAGCATGCCATTCTGAAGATGAGTAAAGAGCGGGAAATCCACTCAGAGGTATTTCAGAAACACCAATAGTACCACAATTTGGAATATCCTAAAAAACAAGGAAACCACCACTGTACTGAGCAGCAGGCATCAAACCAGTCATCCAAGGAAAACAACAACTGGTAAAAGCAGTAAGACCCCCACACAAAGCTCTGTAATATCGTGAACAATCTCCAAAGAGCAGGAGTGGAAATATCACAGTCTGCTGTTTGAAGGGGACTTGGAGAACAACAATATAGAGACTATACTGCAAAATGCAAACCAATTAGCAGCAGTAAAAATTGAAACAGTACATTGAAATTTACCAAAAAGTACAGAGATGAGCCACAATAGTTCAGGAACAAAGTTTTTTGGAAAAATTAAAGAAAGTTGAACCTCTATCAAAGGAAAGGCTAAAGCATGCAGAAAGTAGGGACTGCTCAAACATAAAAGCTTATCTGTGAAGCATGGTGGAGGTTGTGTCATGGACTTGCAATGTCTGCTTCTGAAATAGGCTCAATCTTTTCTTTTTTGATGATGTAACTCATGGTATTATCAGCAGAATGAATGCAGAAGTTCACAGAAACATATTGTTTGCAAATTTACAGAGAAGGGCATCCAGCATAATCAGGAGGAACTTCATTATGCAGCAAGACAATGATCCAGAAAACACTGCCACCTCAACAACGGACTTCATCAGGGGGAAAATGGAGGATTTTGGAATGACCAAGTCAATCACCAGAGTTTAATCCAGCTGAACAAGCAATTACCTCTGAAAGAGAAGATGCAAGACAAACAACAGCTAAAAGATGATGTGTTAAAGGCCTGGAAAAGCATAACCAATGAACCAATTAATGACTTTAATTTAGTTGAAAACATTGTGTTCCAGTACTTACGCTCACTTGAAATCTGAGCGGTTTGACACAAAATGTGTTATATTCTATGTTGTTTAATATATCTTGATACAAATATCAGGGAATAAAAGATGAAACCGATGTCTCTTCTCATATTCATCTTTTGAGCTCACATTTTCTAAATAAAGCCCTCTCATGCATGACAAGTGAAGCTGCCATCCACATCGCTCCAAAATATATTATAGAAATGATGGATAGCAGAATCCATAGATTTAACTTACGTGTTGACCGTTTTTTAATTACACAGCAACAATCAGGTTGTTACCACCATTTTGTTTTCCTAACAAGTATTTCCAAACTACTAAGTGGAGTGAAAAATGGGCAAATGCTTCGTCCTTGTTACTGATAGAATTTTTCTTCCATTCTCTTTACATTTAAGTACCACTGGGAACCAGAAAGGGTTTTATTAGTAACATTCATGTGGTGAGATTGCACTATACTGTAAATCACAGCCTGTAATGTAAAGTGTTAACACCCTTTCCTGCTTATAAGGTAATGTAAATCAAGAAGACGTGGTAGGCTGTGGGGTAAAAGGTTTAATCCATTTAGCTAGACATACCATTGGGTGGATTTATTTATGTAAACCAGGCCTTGGTATGTAAATAAGGCTGATTTAAATGAATCTTTTCTTTGCTTTGTCGCACAGAGACCTTCATTAGTTTGAGAAATATATTTAAAAAGACTTCTGTCTTAGGAAAACCTATGTTTGACACTAAATGTTATACTGCATTACTTCCTCTCGACACAGAATGGTGCATTATATTATATGAACTTAATGTACCATAATACACTGAGCCTCTCAATAGCTGTGGCACTATATATACAGTATATTCCAAATGTGCTGTCATTTGTTTTGATGGCTGAATATTTATGGCTCATTATACTGTAGCATATACTACTTTTGCTATATGATATAAAAAAATATTGTATATTTGATTAACTAAGAGCTGCCATGATGCTATATGAAAAAAAAACAAAACATCATGTTAGAAGACTGGGGGGATACTATGATTTATGATTTCATCTTCGAACATTAAGATTCAACACTAGGTTATTCCAATTCAATTATTTATGAAACATTTTTTTCAAAAAACCCTGTATTTTAAAAACAATTTCTGTATTTATCATTATGCATTATATCAGCATTAGGCTGAAGGGCTGGTTTCATTAGGTACTTACTTGTGGTTTAAGAGAGTTCTGTTTTCAGAATTTACAACCCCAGTTCCAAAAAAGATGGGGTTAAATATAAATGAAATATAAATATAAACACAATGCAGTGATTTGCAAATCACAAAAATCAATATTTTATCCACAAAAGAACACAGAAAAAATGTTGAAAGTGAGACATTTTACTATTTCATGTAAAATACTAGCTCATCTTGAATTTCATGGCAGCAACACGTCTCAAACAAAGTTGGGAAACGGGCATCGAATTGCTGGAAAACTAAGTGGTACTAAAAAGAAACAGCTGGAGCAACATGTTGCAACTAATGAAGTTAACTGGCAACAAGCCACTTATGTGACTGGGTATAAAACAGCACCTCAGAGAGGCAGAGTCTCTCAGAAGTAAAGACAGGCAGAAGTTCAGCAATCTGCGAGAAAATGTGTCTACAAATCGTGAAACAATTTCAGATTAATTTTTCTCAACATAAAATTGCAAAGACTTGGAATATTCCATCATCTACAGTACATAATGTCATTTAAAGATTCTAAAAATCTGGAGAGATCTGTGTGCAAGGGACCAACAGAGATGTATGTCATCGTTACTGGATGCTGGTGATCTTCAGGCCCTCAGGCGGCACTGTATTGCAAACAGGCATGATTCTGTCATGGAAATCAATGCATGGGCTCAGGAACACTTCAAGATAACCATCGTTTGTGATCACAGTTCACTGTGCCATCCACAAAATGCACTTAAACCTCTATCATGCCAAGAAGAAGTCATACATGAACATGAAAACTGAAACATCACCATTTGTTCTATGCCAAATCTAATTTAAAACAGACTCAGGTGAAGTAGAAAACTGTTCTGTGGTCAGACAAATCAAAATTTGAAGTTCTTTCTGGAAATAATGGACAGTGCGTCCCCTGGACTTAAGCAGAGTGGGATGCTCTGGCTTGTTATCAGCACTCAGTCCAAAAGCCTGCATCTCTGATGATATGCATATGGTCCTATAGCAGACAAGAATGGAACAACATTCCTCTCCCAAAGGTCCAGCAGCTGAATCAGACAGTTGCTGGACAGAGAGTTGCTAAAAGAAGAGGGGATGCTGCATAGTGGTAAATATGGCCTTGTCTCAACATTTTTGAGACGTGTCGCTGAAATCAAATTCAAGATTAGCTAGTAATATTCATGAAATAGTAAAATGTCTCACTTTAAACATTTTATATGTTTTCTATATTCTTTAGTGAATAAAATGTTGATTTTTGAGATTTGCAAGTCATTGTTTTTTATTTATATTTTACACAGTGTCCCAACCAGACAATTTTAGTCTAGGTTGAGATTTAAGTGTAAGACTTTCACCTGTGAAAGTGAGGCTGGGATCCTGTGTTATTAAAGTTAGTAATAATGTATTTATAGTACTTATGAAGCACATTCAATATCTCATGTTGTGGGAGCAGCCAAAGACATTGTAAGAGGCAGACCTAGAACATGAAAAATCCTGAAATGAGATAATTATACAACAACCAAGATGGTGGTAGGAGTATAACTTCGAGTTTTTTAAAACCTCATTTTGGGGTGATGGCAATAAACATCACGAGGAAACTTTTAAACAGTACAGATTCTTTTATATTTTGGTATCTAAAACCCAAAAATGTCAGGTGTTGGAACTGTCCATTTAAATGAACAGACCGAGAAGACTGGTTATTGAATGATCATAAATTCAATATATATTTGAGGGTCCCATGGGATTTTTATGACTGGATTTCTCTCTTGGATAAAACAGCTACTTCCAAATCATATCTACATTTAAATTTTTTATTCTCCCATCAGGAAACACAAAAGTTAATATATGTGTCTCAGCTGTTTAAATTGAAAATAGTTACAAAAGTCAGGTTCTGCAATTGTAAGAAATGTCACTTGCCTATTAGTTTTATTTGAGAGTCACAAAAATGTGCACATCACATCAATGACCCACATGCAGTTCAGTTTATTATCCAAGTGGGCATTAAAATGAATTTGGCTAATGCTTCAAAATAGCTGGCCATGATGGGTGGCAGGTGGCAAGACGTGCTTCTAGAAGGACTTTGTAGATGCTTAGAACATTAAGGAGAGACCTGCAGGGTGAGGGCTGTTAATTTTCAAGCCTTTTATCCTGTTTTCTAGATTTCTGCCTGTTATTGCTCTAAAATTAGTTATCATAATTTATTCTGTTGGGGTTTATTGTAATCATAATTTGTTGTATTGGGTGTGCTTTGAAGAATTTGCTTAAATACACCTTAATATTACCCTCCTCTCCTGTTTGGTTTCATGGTTGTTCATCGTAAGTACACATAATATGTAAATGCAGACTCAGTGTCATTATCACATGAAATGTCTGAAGGTTGAATTTGAAAGACAAAGCTATTTAATCAAGTATCTGTGTTGATTGTACACAGAGAGGATTTTTTCTGGACTGCCACAGAAAAAAAAAAAAATCACAAGCCTGTATCAAAAGCCCCACAAGAATAAACAAACACAAGTCTGTGAAAAACCAAATCCGCCACCAACTGCCAGCTCCAGTCCATTTGCATTGTACGAGTGGAACAAATTCAAAAGCAAAACTAGCCATATTTTTTTGCAGAAGCAAACCTGGAAAAGCACAGCCCTCAGGGAAAATACGTGCTTACTATTTAAAAAAAATATCAAGAGTGCATTTAATGCCCAAGGACATCTGGATATTTTATTTCAGGGAACAAGGACAATACCTAAAGTTCATTTATTCAGCAACCATCATAAACACGTGCTTTTCACATAATCTGAATCATTTGGTACAGATGGGCCTGCTGAACCATGTTTAATTGGTAAGGCACAACCTGCCTGTGTTAGAGACGGTGCATTCCACTGTGCAGCTATCCAAATGTCAACTTAAGTCTTGCCAGTTTGAACGAGGATAAAGAGAAGCAGAAAAATGATGGACTATTAGAGTGAATCAGATCCGTCCAGAGAGGGAAAATCTTTATCAGACAAGATCAATTTGACTTTGAACAAACTGTTGAAATTTTTTGTAGTAGCACATAAATTAACATTGCTAAAAGCTGCCACCTTTCTCATCTGACAAAAAAGTGATGAAAGAAAATCAATTACATGTTTTTAATACCTGAAGTCAGTGCTGTATGCAAAGCATTTTATTTGATGTTTTGTGTAGTTAAACTGTGACAAAGAGGTAGCATCTTGGCACCTGTCATCATTTAGTAATCAGTGAGTCCAATTAGAATGCAGCACAATGTAAAAAGAAATATTGTTTAAAATGCATTTAAACTTTAGAATGTCTGTAATACTGCTGGTACTGGGCCATAGCAAATATTGGATGTGAAAAAAAATTACATTATAGCAGGAAAACAGGAGAGCAGTGAGACTGAACCATAACAGCAAAGCTGCGGTCTGTAAAACAAACAAAGCAAAAAAACTGCTGAAACATGCTAAACTAAAAAAGCACACTTAGATGATAATTGTGTTCAAAGAAACTCAAAGCTCAAAGAAACAGATGCTTGAATGGACATTTTCCAACCAAGACAGTGAGACTTCATGTCAAAGGCTTATTTTAGTGGTTTGATTTTAAACCTCTCATATTCAAGACAGTTACACTACATGAACAAAAGTATTGGCTCACTCATGCATTACAGTACACTTTTATGATATCCCATTCCAAATTCATAAACATTAATAGAGAGTAAGTCTCCTCTTTGCAGCTATATCAGCTTTCACTCTTGTGGGAAGGCTTGTAAGATTTTTGACTGTGCCTGTGGGAATTTTTGGCCATTCATCCAGAAGAGCAGAGGTCAGAGACTGGTGTTGGACAAGCTGAACTAGAGTCTTCATTCTAATTCATTCCACAGGTGTCCTGTAGGGTTGTAGTCAGGGTTCTGTGCAGGCCAGTCAAGTTCTTCCATACTAAGCTCATCCAACCATGCCTTTACAGACCTTGCTTTTCACACTGGGTCTCAGTCATGCTGGAACAGAAAAGGGCCTTCCCCAAACTGCATTAAGATTTCACTTCACTGTAACTAAGGGCCCAGGCCAACCTCAGAAAAACAACCTAGCATTATTATATTATCATTATTATTATTATAGTATTATCCCTACTCCACCCAACTTTACAGTTTGCACAAGACAGTCAGGCAGGTAATGTTCTCCTGGTATTCACCAAACCATGACTTGTCCACTAGACAGAGACACATGATTCATCACTTCAGAACCTGTTTCCACTGCTCAAGAGTTTACTGGCAGTGTGCTTTACACCAGTCTACCTGATGCCTGTTAAGGCTTTCATGCAGCTGCTCAGCCATAGAAATCATTTTTGGCTTTTATGCACTACTGTATGCACCTCAGCCCTCAAAGACCCCACTCTGTAACTTTAAGTGGTCTAGCACTTAGTGGCTGAGTTGCTGTGGTTTCTAAACACTTCCACTTTGGAATATTACTTACAGTTAAAGCAAAAATATCTAGGAGGGAAGAAATTTCACAAACTGACTGACATCTTATTACAATGCCACACTTAATTCAGTGAGCGCACTAGCATGACCCATTCTTTCACAAATGTTTTTTAAGGTAGACTTCATGGCTAGCTGCTTGATTTTATACACCTGTGGCAATGGGATTCACCTGAATTTAATTATCAAGAGGTGTGGCTCAATACTTTAGTCCATATAGTATATTATAGTTTTATATTCTTTAATAAGTTTAATTTGTTCAGTTTAGTTATTATTAGTTCCAGAATTAGCTTTAATCTTTTAAATTGTTTCATTTTTCAGGAGCAAGAAATAAAATTTATATTTGGTATACCAATGCAAACACAATACTCTATACCTTGTAGACCTCCCAGTTTAAAAAAAAATATAGATCAAATCCTCCTTGGCGCATTTCTCTAGATTTTCATTTCATTTTACCTCATTTAATGAACAATATTGTTTCAATTACTTCAGGGTTTTTTTTGTTTCAGTTTATTTTTAGTTTCATTTCAGTCAACAACAATGGTTTGAAATGCCTAAAAGAAATTTTGTTGTTGAGTGTGGTCACCTTTCAATCAAAACTAACAAAAAGAGTTTGCCGTTAAACTCCTGCTTGGTGAAGATTTAAAATTCTCTCTCTGATAGGTATAGCTCCAGGCATGAAGTCATAGATAGGTGACACATTTTTTCGGGGTGGAAAACAAATTAGTGGCAGAAGTGTGAATATGAACAGAAGCGAGCTGCCTCACAGTCACACTAATGAACTGTACATTCTGTGTTCACTCTCCGCAGCCTGGCTTGACTTCAGTGAAAGCGGCAGGGAAAAAAAACTGCTGCATTTTGAAAAGAGCACTCGAAACAGATGACAAGTATAAAAAATACATGTTGGATTAAAACAGTTGGGACTATAATTTAGCCCATGGTCTTGTTGTATTATCTATATCAGAGAAAATACATGTTTATGCACGTGAAAGCAATGGGCCTGTTTAACCATTAAAAGGTTTATTGTATAAATTCAAGAGACATATGTTATCGAAACGCCCACAGCAATTCACTCATTGTTAAAGAAATTACAGTTTCTTTTTTCTTTCCCTTGAAACCTCCCCAAGGGGAAATGTGGATCTATCTTGAAAACCTCTGCCCTAGATTCATGTTCCCAGTCTTTATAATGCCATCATATGATCACTGCTACAAGCTGTAAAATATTTCAACTACACCTCATGTTCAGTGCAATACGACTCAGTAGGTTTCCACATTGGTGATATACAGGAGTATGAAAAGGAAAGTACATCCTCTTTCAGTTCTATAGTTTTATGTATCAGGACATATAAAAAATCATCATATCCTCATCAGGTTCCAAAATCATTTAAATATAACCTCAGATGAACAACAACCCATGACATAAGTACACACTGTTAGTATACACCTTTAGCAGCAAGAACATCAAGTAATCACTTTCTGTATGACATCATCAGTTTCTTGCATCATTGTGAAGGCATTTTGACCCACTTCTTAAACACTGCTTTACTTCATTGAGGTTCGCAGACATTCATTTATGCACAACTCTTTTAAGGGCCAGCCAAAGGGCCAGCAAAACAAGCCCAAATCATCACCCCTCTACCACTGTGCTTGACAGTTGGTATGAGGGATTTGTACTGATATGCTGTGTTTGGTTCTCACCAAAAGTAACACTGCATTATGGCCAAATATCTCACCTTTGGTCTTGTCTGCCTAGAGTACGGTACATTGCTCCAGAATTCTTTGAGTTTGCTCAGATATAACTTTGCAAACCTAAGCCGTGTTGCCACGTACTTCTTAGAAAGAAGAGGATGGCAACCCTTCTAAACAAGCAAAATTGTTTGATCTTTTTCTGTTTGTACTGCCATGAAGTTTAATATTTAACATGCTAACTGAGGCCTGTAGAGTCTGAGATGTAGCTCTTCTGGGTTTTTTTTTTTTGCAATTTCTCTTACCATTGCACAGTCTGACCTTCGAGTGAATTGGCTGGGATGTCCAGTCCTTGGAAGACTCTTCAATCCATTGATTTTTTTCCATTTGCGAATAATCTTTCTCACTGTAGAATGATGGACTTCACATTATTTAGAAATGGCCTAATAACCCTTCCCAGATCAATGGGCAGCAACAATTCTCCTCAACAATCAGGGGTGATTCCAGGACCAGACATTCAAGGAGGCTCAGCCCCAATCAAAATGTTGCATACATTGCCCTATGATTAGAACATTCATAAAACAATAATGCATACATACATACAATACTTAATATATTTCTTCTATAATAATAATAATAATATGCCGCTTGCAAACGTATTCATCACTTATTACCCTTCAATTAAATATGCATTACAATATCACTTTCAGAAGCAAACTAATTAGTTGGATGATCTACAGTAATGTTTAACAGTAATTCAGAATGACTAATCACAGAATTTAGTACAGTACATCTGTTTGAGGCTGGACCCTTTAGTTCATAAAAACCGAAGGCAAAAACTCAATCATTATGGCCAGAATTTAATCAGTTTTCAATTAATCAATTTTTAGCAAAGCAGAGGAGAAACATGAACAACATTGCTTCAGTCTCCACTAAATCACCAAGCTATTAAAGTGGTATCATTCAGTACTGACACTGGAAAATCAGTTTTTCGTTCCATGCACTTGTGCAAGAGGCCAACCAGTAGGAGATTTGTTTTACACTTAAGTTTTTAAGTTCTTACAAACATTTTCTGTATTGTCCAGACTCAACACAGGGCAGCGAGTAGACTACCCCAGAGCGATGAGTCTGTCGCTTCAGTGTAGAGGCAGTCGCCTTGTTCGAGTCATGTTTAGAATGACATGAGTCCTTCTGTGAAGTTCATCACTGCAGTGCAGTCGCTGCAGCTGAACAGAGCTAAAAGCTGATTTGTCAATACTGTGTACCAATGTCAGAAAATAATAATAAAATGCTACGTTATTGTTATTTTTAGGGGTGGTAAGATGAATTTCAGAGATGCTTGAGCACCAGATGATTTTTTTCTCACGTCCTGATACGTAAAATCTTAAAAGCATTAATCAATCTTATATCATTACTGTCATTACTGTAGCTATCCTAAACTGCTTTAATAATAAAGAAGAGTTTTTTTTTTTTTTTAATCAAAGCCAGTACTAGGAAAAAAATTCTTTTATACTAATAAGTGACTTAAAGTTTGACTTAAAGTTTTTTCCCCCACGGATGGGACATACAAATCAACGTGTCTGCCATGTGGAAAACATCTGATGTTATTTCTGTACCACAGTTTAGTTCCTCTGTACATTAATGGGTACAGTGTGGTGTACTACACTTTGGCTGCTGCAGGGTTTGTGCTCCTGGTAGTGGGACACACTTCAAAGTCTCTGGTTTATGTTTTAATGTTTTATTTAAGTGTCTTATGGCAGATCGCTGAGTCTAGCTTTTACACACTTATCCAGAACAATCTGTTAGCTGGGAAGCATCAGTTCATATAATATTTTAGCTGTGATAAATACAGTTTCATTAATGCAATCCTATGAAAACATAAAAAACATAAAAACACATTTTATATCTATCCACAGTACAGTACCTGAGCTACAGTGTACTGCAGTATTAGGCATACATATTGGATTTTCCTGGAAAATAAATAAGGCAGGACTATTACTGTAGATCCCGTTGAACAGGCTGAGTGCTGCCAAGCTAAAGGAGGTCTGTTCCCCATATGGCGGCTCCTGGGCTGGGCTGATGGCCCCAGGAATTTGAATTTCAAATGGTACCAAATCCTAAGGGAGGAGCTCAGCTTTGGGGTGAGGGGCCAGCTGGAAATGTGACGCCAAACATGAAGAATATTGGGAGAGGTAAGGATAAAAAGAGGAGCACTGTAGGACGCACAAGGAGATGTGACTCTTAAACAACAAAACACTTAACACTGTCTACTTTCCAGGAAGTAGACGGACTGTTATATAATCTAAATGTTGTGTGCACAGAGTGTGTCTGTCAGTTTATTCTTGAGGGGATTGCTGCCAAAGGTTATCAGTACTAGTAAAGCTGATGTTAAATGAAGTGTTCTCACTTCAAATGAGCCATCAGCCGTTAACAAAAAGACACACGTGCTGGCTTTTTAACCACAATCGTTCATTCAGACTGTATAAACTGGTGGAGATGTAAGATGATGAGCATCTGCACATCATTTCCTTACCCCCAAGTCCAGGCCGTAGACGGTTGTCATATCCATCCAGCAGGCTGTCCAGGATGCGCGTGAACAGAGTGATGTTGGTTTTAAAGGAATCGGATGTGGCATCTGCATTCACTGATCTAGTAAGCACAAACACAAAAACAACTTGACCAGCTGTGGGACACTTCGACTGTAATGTGATTATGTTTTAGATCCAGTTATTCTCCACTGTTTGATTTATGGAAAGCAAAGGAGTTGTTATATTGTCTTTCAGAGATTACATACATGCCCACACAGACACACACATGCACATGGATGACCCAGTTTGAGCCATCTGATCTGGGAGCCAAAACACAACTGACTATGCAAATCATAACAGAGATTCATGGTAAATGAATTCAGATAATATCCTACATGAAAGCTCTACTAAATCACCGCTGTCAACAGCTCTGGTGTAACAGCCTCAGGTTACGGACATATTTTACTTTAAGCAGTCAGTGGGAAAACATAAACAATATTAATCATTTTTTACGTTAGCCTTTTTTTTCCTCTGTGAACCATGTCTTTCATTTGCATTAACCAAAGTGTTAGAGTAACATAGCCTTCATATTTATGCCACAGCCTAAAACAGGCTATAAATATTTGATTTCTTATTTTAAAGTATATTTCAAGTAGTGTATTACAACTGCAGCCACATTAAAAAACCCCAGTCATGTGAGAACAGCATAATGTCACATATTTTTTAGCCTCTGTTAGCACTGAATTAAAACTATGTGAAATTTTACCAGCAAACCTATATCACCTAAGTGTAAAATCAGCTTAAAAAGCTTATTTTGAGTTTGTGCTAACATTAGCCTGCTAACAGTCTGACTAGCTAATTAGTTTGGGATGCAGCTTCTACCAAAAACTGAGCTTTAACAATGTGGTTAAAAACTAAAACACAATACATAAACATTTTTTCAACAATATAGTGTGTTCATTCTTTAACGTTTAAAGCTGAAGAGAGCAGAAAACTGACAACAGCATCTCCTGCCAAGTGAAAAGAGGTATAGAACTAAACAGCAGTAAAATGGCAGTCAAAAAGCAGATAGCTCAGCTAATTCAAGAACAGCAACATACTGTTTTTTTCATATTGTTGGACATGCAGAAATACTCTGTGGTATATAGTGAGAGCTGTTTTGCTTCAAGGCTTTCTTCAGCATTATCCATAGCTTAGAGAGCCTATCTGCGAGGTTACCCCGTCTATTTCACGAAACCAGCCCACTGGCAAACCAAAACTTGAGGGGCACATCTTGATACTTATCTTTTGCTAAATCACAAAAAAATCTACTTATATAAGTAACATACACATTTTTGCTATGAACAGTTCAAGCTCACTTCAAGAACTACAATTTTTGCACAATTACACTGAAAGTATCATTAAAGCTTGCACCATAGGTGCAAACAAATCTAGCAGGTAGGACTTACTACAAAATTCTGGTGAAATTCTATCTATCTATTTATCTATCTAGTGTAATGGTTTACACATTTGTCTTATAAGTGCAAGGTCCCCGGTTCAATTCCAGGTGGGGATACAAGTCCCTCTAACCATAGGGGCTGCATCAGGAAGGGCAAGAATTTATGAAATAATTCTTTCATTTATGAAAGAATAAGTCATTCTAAAAAGCTCTTTGAATTCTAGCATGGTACTGTAATAGTATGCCACTACTGTAACAAGTCAGTTCATGAAATTTTTTCCCTCCTAAAGATTCCATGATCAACTGTAAGTGGTATTATTGCAAAGTGGAAGAATTTAGGAATCACAACAACTCAACCACAAAGTTACACAATTCCAAGCCTACTCTGACATTAACGTCAGCACAAACACTTTGTGCCAGAAGGTTTGTGGCATGGGTTTCCATGGCTGAGCAGTTACATGTAAGTATTACATCACCAAGCACAATGCCAAGTTTTGAATGGAGTGGAGTGGAGTAAAGCACATCACCGCTGGACTCTGGAACAGAGGAAACATGTTTTGTGGAGTGACCAATCATGCTTCTCTATCTGGCACTCTGATAATAAGTTCGAATTTGACAAATGCCAGAAGAACTTTACCTACCTGACTGCATTGTGCCATCTGTAATATTTTGTAGAGGGGGATAATGCTATGGAGCTTTTTTCTGGGGTTGGTTTCAGTGAAGGGAAATCTTAAATCTTCAGCTTACCAAGGCATTTTAGACAATTCGATGCTCACAACTTTGTGGGAACAGTCTGAGAAAGGCCCTTCTCTATTCCAGCATGTCTCTGCTCCAGTGCACCAAACAAGGTCCATAAAGGCTTGGTTGTATGAATATGGTGTGGAAGAATGTGGCTAGCCCACACAAAACCCTGACCTATTTTAATGTTAAGTTGTTTATATTTTTCTTTGTTTCAAAACAGACCTACTCGGCCTTTGCAAAAAAAAAATCAACTTGAGCCTCAGATTGACGTGCAATGGGTCTTCCCCGGGGTCTCCTGCCAGAGGGACGTGCCCGAAACGCCTCAAGTGAGAGACGTTCAGGAGGCATCCTGATCAGATGCCCGAACCACCTCAGCTGGCTCTTTTCGATGTGTAGGAGCAGTGGCTCTACTCTGAGCCTCTCTTGGATGACTGAGTTCCTCACCCTGTCTCTAAGGGTGAGCCCAGCAACCTTATGGAGAAAGCTCATTTTGGCTGCTTGTATTCACGATCTCATTCTTCGGTCATTACCCAAAGTTCATGACCATAGGTGAGGGTAGGAACATAGATAGACCAGTAAATCAAAAGCTTTGCCTTAGAGCTCAGCTCACTCTTCACCACAACAGACTGGTACAACGTCCACATCACTAGAGACGTTGCCCCGATCTGTCTGTCAATCTCCCGCTCCATCCTCACCTCACTCGTGAATAAGACCCCGAGATACTTGAACTCCTCCACTTGGGGCAAGACCTCATCCCCAACATGGAGAGGGCAAGCCACCCTTATCCGGCAGAGCACCATCAACTCAGACTTGGAGGTGCTGATTTTCATCCTGTCTGCTGCACACTCAGTAACAAACCGTCCCAGTAAGGCCTGTAGGTCATTGCTTGATGAAGCAATCAGAACCACATCATCCGCAAACAGCAGAGATGAGATCCTATGGCCACCGACCATGACACCCTCCGCTCCCTGAGGAGATTCCACCCCATGCTTCCTGGAGCATCTCCCCCCGAGATGGATTGGCTTAATGGAATCTTCCTCCGTACGATACAGTAAAGTTGCTCCCACAACAGCTTGACTATTATAGGGTTCAGATCCAGAGACTGTGCTGGCCACTCCATTATGGACAGATTTCTGGTTGACTGCTTATTCTTTAAATATTGTGCTTTTGGGTCATTATCCTATTGCAGGATGAAATTGGCCCCAATCAAGTGCAGACCACAGGGTATGGCATGGTGTTGCAAAACCTTATGATAGCTTTTCTTCGTCAAGGTCCATTCTATTTTGTACAAATCTTCTATTGTACCACCTCTAAAGCACCCCCAGACAATCACACTGCCTCCACTATGTTTCACTGATGGTATTAAGCACTGTTCTTGTATCTTTTCATTTGTTCTGCATTGCACAAATTCTCTTCTTCTTGATCTAAAGATCTCAAACTTGGACTTATGTGTCCAAAACACCCTCCTCCAGCCTTACAGTGCCCTGTATCTGTGGTTTTTTGCCTATCTCAGTCTTTTCTTTTTATTGGCAAATCTGAGACATGGCTTTTTCTTGGCAATTATGCTATGAAGTCCATCATCCTGAAGTCACCTCTTCACTGTTGATGCTGACACTGGTGTGTGACAGGTACTATTTAGTGCACCTGCCAGTTGATGACCTGTGAGGCGTGTTTGTCCTAAACAACACACTCAGATATTTGTCTTCTTTCATAGTTGTGCATCGGGGCCTCCCACTCCTTTTCTGTCCTTGTTAGAGCCAGTTTGTGCTGCTCTCTAAAGGGAGTAGTTAACAGCATGGTAAGAGATTTTAAGTTTCCTTGAAATTTCTCACACTGAACAACCTTCTTTTTAAGCACAACAAGACACATGACAGATGGGTCTCTAAATAAAGTTCTTTCTTTCTGACCATTTTGAGTCTGTAAACAAACAAACAACTGCTTCAGATACAGTACTAAGCTAACCTAAAGAATACCATGCTCCTTTTTTTGCTCTCTTATTAGTACAACATTTACAGCTGTGCAACACAATTGCCAGAGGGTTTTCTAATGATCAGTTAGCCTTATAAAATGATTAACTTGGATTAGCAGCCATACCAGGAGACTGATGCAGTGAAATGACAGTTGCTGATAATAGGCCTCTATGCAAAAATATAGGCATTTCTTTAAAAATCATCATATTAATTTTAATTATTTGTGAAAAGGATAAAATTGTTTGTGAAATGTGCTTTTCTTTGGAAAACAATTACATTTGCGCACAGTCCCAAGTGGTAGTGTAATATTTCCAATATACCATGATAGTGTGACAATGAAGATTGCAACTAAGAAGTGAAATAAAATTAATAAATGGGGGAAACACTGGTAGATTATGTCAGCCAAGCATTGATATTGGCCTTACTGAATGTGATTGGTTTACCTATTAAATAGACATTTACATTTACTTGGGTCACATCAATTTAGGCTGTTTAAATGTTAATAAATAGTGGGATAAAGAGCTGACAGACTTTAAGAAAGAATTTTATAGTGGAAATTTCCTAGTTCCCTTGGCACATAAGAGGAAGGAGTCCAAAATACTGTTGTTGTTCATCATTATTGGTTCTATTACACACACAGTACCATGACATGTACTGTAAAATGTCTTCTGAAAAACTAAGCCACTCAGGACATGGATGATGTCTAAGATGAAGGTTCAGAATCAGTACATCAGTGGAATCCTGATGACCAGAGGGGAATTCAGTGGCCTTATTTAAATCACCTCTGCTCCTTCTGACATCGGCTGCCTCTTTGTAAGCGCCTGAGTGACCTGATCTGTCACTCTGGCCAATATCAAAAACACACCTTCACACCTGAGTGCCTGATGTGAGATTTCCTCATGCAGAAGCAGCACAGGGTGCAAAGCAGAGCTTAGAGGAGAGATTAAAATCACTTAATTATTGCTGCTGAAAGAGGGCCACAGCACTGGCGTCTATAGACATTTGGAAAACACTGGAAACCCACGCAAAATGAGCCTCGCCTGGGCCAGCATCGAAGAAATCCTGCTTCCAACTGCAGCTACCCAAATGCAATTTAAGTTATTTTCACGGTTAGCCAATTCCTGAGCCAAAACAGAGCCCAGTCCCCAGAGACAAAGCGTGTGATCCTCAGCCTGTAGCAAATCCTGGCTTCTAGGAGTCTCCCCATTCAAAAGACTCACCTGGTTTTCCAGAGAGCTGTGAGCGCCAGCAGGCAGATGAGGAGTAAAGGCGCGCTCTCTCTGCTCCACATGGCTGCTTCAACACCCACAC
Organism: Etroplus canarensis; assembly: GCA_015106775.1. NCBI lineage: Eukaryota > Metazoa > Chordata > Actinopteri > Cichliformes > Cichlidae > Etroplus > Etroplus canarensis. The sequence goes on along the minus strand of VUQH01081069.1, from coordinate 9,871 downwards.
ACAGGACAGCCGCTGCAATAAATGGACATGCAAGTGTATTTACAGCCTATATGTGACCTATAAATTACAGCACTGATTTGTGGGGATTCCCTTCAGCGCGGGATTAATACATTATATATATATATATTCACAAGGGAGGAGAAGGAGAAGAAGAGATGGCAACTGACAGTAATTAGTATTCACTGACACGTCCCACGCCGTCAGTCACTGAACATTACTGCTACCAAAATACATATGACACACCGATCTGAAGCCATCTTCTCTATACAATCCATAAAAGGAAATCCTCAAATCGGTGAGAACTAATAATTTAAACGATAAAAAATTAAATGGAAGAGGGTTGATTCTTCTCTCCCTGAATGACAGCAGGTATAAAACAGATGTTTGCTTTGTGCGTGAGGCTGACAACAAAGCGACTCACCTCGAGTGCAACAAAGTACCTGCTGCAGCTGGAAACGTCGAAGATGCTGAAGAAAGTTAAAGACAATTCACCGCTCTCTTCTGCCCGGATGACACCGACTAAGAGCGAGTCTGTCATGAGAACAAAGCTGTCATAGTCCCAGCCAGCAGGAGGAATGCACCCGGAATGCTTTCATTGTCCCAAGATTATTATTTTTTTTTTTTCGTAAATAGTCCTATTTTTTTTAAATGACAAAGGGAGGAAAGGATGTGTTAAAACTAAAATGAATGAATCAATTAAAATAAAATAAATGAAAACCAGCAGCGGTGAGAGCTGATCCGGGCTTCAAATTGCCTTGTTCAGCATCCTCCTCAGCTGGTAGAGCCTCGATGTGAATCGTGATAAGCAAAAAGCACATCTCAGTCTCCCTCATCTCCACACAGACACTACAAAGGCTGAGGAGAAGATATACTGGGTCCTAATGCACTCAGCCACCTTCCTGCAGCCTGCATCTCAGACCCTGGAATGTGATGATGCTGTGAATACACAGTGCCACACTGATTATCCATGGATCCAGCTTTGTTTTTTAAAGAGAATGTTTGGGATATCTGGTTAAGTATTTCACTTGAGACACATGTTTTGTTTTTTTTTTTTTTTTTTTTTTTGCATCCGTTATATACACTACCAGTCAAAAGTTTGGACACACTTGGCCATAGTGGAGTATGGCAAGCGTGTCCAGATTCTTGACTGGTAGTGTATATTTGTGGATGACACAGCAAACTGTGTTCACAGACCCCATTTCTGAAAGGTTTCCTGAGCCCATGCAGTGATTTCCATGACAGAATTATGCCTGTTTGCAATGCAGTACTGTCTGAAGGCTCAAAGATCACAAGCATCCAGTAGTGGTTTGTGGCTGTGTCCCTTGCACACAGCGATATCTCCAGATTCTCTGATTCTTTTGATGATATCATGTACTGGAGATGATGAAAAATTCAATATCTTTCCATTTTTACATTGAGGAACATATATCTAAAATTGCCTCACAATTTGTAAGCACAGTTCCTGGCAGATTGCTGAACCTCTGTCCATCTTTACATCTGAGAGACTCTGTCTCTCTAAGGTGCCTGTTTTATACCCGATCACATTACAGCCTGTTGACAATTGACCCAGTTAGTTTCAACATGTTCCTGAAGCTGTTTCTTTTGTAGCACCACTTACTTTTCCAGCCTTACACTGCCAGTCAAAAGTTTGGACACGCGTAAAAAAAAATAAAAATTGAATTGAATTACTAGAATCCAGGTGGGGACATAGGCCTCCCTTCCCATCATGGGAGAGTTGTTTTGGAAGGGCATCCAGTGTAAAAACTGTGCCAAATTACCGATGTGGATTCATCCACTGTGCTGACCTCTTGGGAAATTACAAGGGGGCAATTGAAGGTGCTTTTACTTTAAAGTGCAGGTTTAATGTACTTGTATTTTTACGCATTATAATGTCATACCACTATGAGCTTCTATTCTACCATATTTGAATGTGAATATTGTACTTTGTACTCTTACTATTTATTTTAAAGTTTTAGTTACTTACTGTTTTGTTGACAAATTTCATTATTATGGCTCAAACTACCCAGCAATATACGAGCAATTAAAGTCATCAGTAGCTCCAATGAGCTAATTGAGCATGATTATGAAAAGTGTCATTCTTCATAACCAATATGTTTAATTTAGGTACTTTATGCAAATTGTGCACTAATAAGCTACTTAGTAGGAATATAACCTTTACTTAAGCAAAAAGTCTAAATGTTTTTTCCACTTTCCAAAATAAAATTACTCAACACAAAATTATTTTTGAACTATTATATTATAAGATAAATACATAAATTCATGGCACAGGGCTGTGCATGAACCTGAAAATCATGCCCCTCCATTTAAAAAATCCTGTTATCGCCCCTGTTTGTTGGACTAAAAGAACTTGTTGAGCTCATTTTTCCGTTGAATTTCACCAGTTTTTGTAAGAGTAAACACTGCATTGAGAGAACTCATCTAAAGTCTACTTTCTGTCATTGTTTTCTTTGATTGTCCTCTGCTGAGTTGTTCTGCAGTGTTTTAATGATTTTATGTCTGCCTCTGCGTCTATGGCGGCATGTCTGCATCTACCCTGCGTTACAATGATGGGAAGCAGCAGTTTTCATTGTACGTCAGTGGAGAATAACATGCAGCAATAATCATTCCATTATTACCCATTCAGTTCAGGAAACATTCCAAAAGCTGGATGTGCGTCTTTGTGTTGTAGTTGCCTTGGCATAATAGTTTCCATCAAGGCTATCTGAGAACCCCCATCACACATAGAGTGTACAGTACATTCCTCTCCACTCAGTAATGAAGAGAGGCTTGCTCTCCTTCACAGAATCGATGATTGGATTGTTCTCACTGCTCTGTATCTAAGCAACTTCATAGGCTCCACTTGAGATTTTTAAGCATTTTCACTTTTGACCAACGCTTTAGAGATTCTGTGTTGTCTTGCGACTCATTGTCAGACCCCCCCAGGAGTACATGAGACAATGGCCCTCAGAATTGGTCCGCAGGAAGTCAAAACCAGAAGCAGCCCTCAGCTTCCCGATTTATGTCTAAGTGACAGATGGAACAGGACAGTAAAATCTGGCATGTTTAAACAACAGATTCCATTATAGTATATCCAAGATGGATGTCATAACTAGCGTGCAGTGTGTACGAGCAACACTTCCTTTTACTGTCAGCTCACGGAGCAGCAGGAAGTCTGATGAGTTACAGCTTGTTCATATGTGAACAGCTGCTGAGATTAAGCGAACAATTAAAACAACCAGTCAAGTTCTGAAGAAATATAAACCTGATGAGGACATAGGAAGACAAACATTTGGGATAATACATTCACTTGAATTCCATTGGATCTGTTGGTTTAACTTTGTAACAAAAGGGTTCCTGAAAACAGGAAACCAAACACCAAGTGCTTGACACACACTAAATGGATAAAAGCCCTGGGCCACTAACAGATTCCACCTACACAAGCTTTTTGGACGAGAGGGTGTGGATCTCAATCTTTGTTTTACTTCAGCCCAAAGGTGTTAGATGGGGTTGAGGTCAGGGGTCTATGCGGGCTAATCAAACTCTTTCACACCAAACTCATCCAGCCACATCTTTATGGACCTTGCTTTAAGCACTGGGATGGGGTCATGCTGGAACAGAAAAGGGCCTTTGCCAAACTGTACACAGAGTTGCACAGAATTGTCCAGAATGTCATGGTAAGCTGAAACATTGCGATTTCTTTTCAGTGGAACTAAGGGGCCCAGACCCAGAAAGACAACCCCACAGGTTTATCCCTCCTCTGCTAAACTTTGCAACTGGCGTAATGCAGTCAGGCAGGTAACATACTCCTGGCATTCATCAAACACAGACTGGTCCATCAGACAGCCAGATAGAGAAGCTGGATTTGTCACTCCACAGAACACATTTCTATTGCTTTAGAATCCCATCCATCTGACACTAGGGATTGTGCTTTATGATGTAAGGTTTTCATGCAGCTGCTCTGTCATGGATACCCATCTCACAAAGTTCTCTGCATACAGTTTTTTTTTTTGCTGAAGTTAATATTGTAATGGAAGTTTGGATCTCTGTAGCTACTTTTATCCCCTATGTGCCTTAGCACTTGACCGTGCTCTGTAACTTTACTTGGTCCACCATTTCATGTCTAACTTGATGTGATTTCTTGATGCTTCCATGTTGCAATAACACCACTTAAAGTTGATCATGGAATATTGAAGAGGGAAGAAATTTCACAACCTGTATTGTTGCAATGGTGGCATCCTATTACAGTACCATGCTCGAAATTAGTGAGCTCTTTAGAATGACCCATTCTTTCATATTTGTAAAGGCAGTCTTCATGGTTAGATGTTAGCATCTGTGGGTTTTTTAAGGTGTTTTTTATTCTGTTATTTTGTATGTTATGGCTTTGAGTTCATTCTCCCTTTAGTATCTTGATAGTTTTGGATTTTCATATTATGAGCTTGGCTCCCCTTATGATTTGTATTTATGGTCCATCAGTTTTTGTGTTCTGATTTTGTTTTAATTCTAGTATCTTGTATATTCTTACTTTTGCGTTCCATTTTTTTAAGCTGTATTTCCAGGTTTTAGGGTCTTTGTCACCAGTTAAGAACTTGTTTCTCCTTTGCTTTGTATCAGTAGTGAGTTATAATCCTCCGTGTCTTGTGTTTTGCCCTTAATTTACTTCTTGATATCATTAGCCCCTGATTGTTGTCACCTGTGCTCCTCTCCCTCCTGTTCCTCCTTTGGTATTCAGCCTGTGGGTATTTATAGTGGTGTCTCTGTTTAGTTTATTGCTGTAGTGTCTGTGTGCTGTACTGCCTGCTTATCCCCCCTCATGTGTGTTCTTGCCACTGTATGTACCCACTAGTGTTTAAGGCCTGTCCTTAGTTACTGATTATGCTGTGTTTTGGACTGAATTGAAAACTTGACAATAAAGGTTATTTTCTGCTTCCACTCATCTGTCTTGGAGTCCTGCATTTGGGTCCTCTTCCCTGCTTATACCTCAACATGTCACTAGGAGTGTGATTTTATACACCTGTGGCATTGAGCCTAAATGAAACACCTGACTTCAATGATTAAGAGGTGTGGCCCATTACTTTCATCCACATAATGTGTCTTTGTTATCTTGACATAAATATTTCACTAAAGTCTTATTGAAATTAAAACCTCTTTTTTAAAAAAAATTATTCTGTTAATATCTGCAGTGTGTAGGATTTTTTTTATACTTTAATTTTGGATAGCCTGAGTTGTATTGTCTCCAACTCTGTGCTGAAATCTGACTAACAAGATGAAGGTTTTTGTTTTTTTTGCTTCAATTTCATAATTTTACAAAGGTAATAAACTGAAAGTGCTTCTTCTCATCTAAGCACGTATCTTCAGCTGCTCCCTCATATTCTCCCCAAGGGGTCGCCACAGTAGATTAACCCACATCAGTAACTTAGCAGAGGTTTTTACGCCAGATGCCCTTCCTGACGCAACTTCCATTTTGAGAGGGGCTTGTGTCCCCACCTGATATCAAACCAGGGACATTTCACTTGTAAGGCAAATGCGTAAACCACGACACTACAGGGAACACAATCATCTAACTGCCCATAATAGGCCATTTCCTGTGCACATACAAATGCCTTTCTTTGTTAGGTAAAAGACGAGGATATATTTTTTTTTTTTTGGCATTCTTGTCTGTTTAGTCATCAGAGATGCATCATTTCATTGTGAAAAGCACATTCTTCCACAGTGGTAATTTTTGAAGACTTACAGTAACTCTAACATTGGCTTTGCTTTCCCACTGTTGCTGTTTAAAGCTGAAAGGCACAAGGTCAAAAGAGCACGGCAAGTTATATATTTTTCTTGCTGCTTAAGTTTGTTAAGGTTAAAAATAGCGTGTGAACCAGCAAAGTCAGAGAACATGCTAATCTTGAAATACAGTCAGTTAACATTCGCATGCCAAACCATTTCCGTAGCAGTCCCAAGAATCGTCTGGCTCTGTCAGCAAATGACAAAGAAGAAGCTCCTATTTGTGCAAAAAAAATGCTACCTGGAGCATCTGGAGCTCAACACAGAAAAATGCCTGCCATTTCAGCCTAAATTAATTATAGCAAAGATAAGTTCAAGGCAGAATTTTTCTGTTTGATCCATACCAAATCTCTATGGTTCAGTGCATTCCAGGACACATTGTGCGATGAGATTAATTGTGCTTTTTTACTTTTGTCATATTTTGTTCAACCGGACTGCTCTAGTTTTAAAGGAACATGAAAGATAAAGTTGGAGCTTTTCTCATTTTTGATGTTAACACATTCCATTAAAAGACCATAACAAACAATATGTTTGTCTGTCTTTTAGTACTTTGATTTCTTTACATTGGTACATTAGTCAAATATGGGTTGTTATGAATTTATTGGAAACTATGTTCTGCTGTGGGCTAATACACATTTGGTGTACAAGCAAGTACTTACAGCTGTGGGATTATCTGTCTGTTTTCCCTTTATTTGTAATTTTATTACAAGGCACTTCCCTGAATATGTTAATTGGACTCAGCTGTGGGTGTAAGCACATATGGTCAATTAACTACAGTAATGATGATAAATGCCACTGCATCCTTTCCATTCAATGAAACTTGGCTTGTAGATGCCATTAAAAAAGTTTTGTTTGCTCTATTGTACATGAAACTGTTATAGCTGCTATTGAAAGGGAATATCCATTGCTTTTTGCCTTGAAGGATCCATTTTTTATTTTATCCCTTTTTTATGTGGTAATTAGGCTTAAAAGGTTGCCTAAGCCCTTATACTCTGTGCACCTGTGTAATCATACATGTTTGTGTCACTTCAGACATCTAGGATCTCACAATGAGTCCGATCATAACAGGGAAATAAAGAGCTGCTGCTGCTTGTGGTGCCACTTCATCCACAGCTGGAGAACCGTGTCTGCTTTCACTGATTTGATTATATAGCTGTGCAATGTACCAGCCAGGTGTGCCTAAAGTATGAGGGCTTTCCTTCATCTAAAGTAAGCCAAATTCCTCAGTGTGGAGAGAAAAAAAAAGACAGTCTCTTTTTGTGCCACGTCCATCTATGATGAGGAATGATAGGGGAAAAAAAGAAGTCTGAGTGGGGGCAGGTGTTAGTGTTGGGGAGAGGGTGGTGGTGGTTGGTGATCCTGGCTGGGGTGGAAAAAGGAATGTGGGGCTCCTGGAATGTACTGGAATGTTTAGAGCAGTCGAGGATAATTGAGTGAATCTGGAACAAGAAAAGACAAACTGAGGTCCCGCGGTGGAAGAATGTGCTTCTGGGACGTCTGAAGAAACATTCCAGCCATTCAGACAGCTTCACCGGGCCCAGAACCTTCCTTAGATGGCACCGTAGGGAATACAACCCCCCCCCCCCCAATCCACAATTCCTTCTACACACACATATTTAACACTGCTCTTCCTTTCAAACCCTTCTTGCCCTCCACACCATACAAGAAATGTCTTTTATAGATTGTATTCTTTGCCCTTGAAGTTTATGTGGAATATTTATGAAAGTCTGCCAAGAGCAAACCAGATACACATCTTCAAAGTATTGGGTTCAAGAATGGAGATGTTTTCACGTTTCCTTTATTTTGAAATGTATCTTGACCGACGTTGAACAGGTATGGGAATCAAGTATGGCATAAGCGTGCATCTGTTACTCATCTGTCTTTATGTTCTTAGTTTTATCAAGATCCACATGTTGTCTTTCTTGGTAGTGAAGGTCATTTGTCCAGTTTATTTTCTGGGATACTTTTGTTTTTTCCATTACCATGTACCATGTTCGGGATTTTGATGCCAACTTGCCAAATTTGATAACAGCAGTTTGTTTCCTTTTGCTCCTCTTTTGTTATTACAACACAGTCTTTGGTGTCATTTGACCTAAAATGTGATACACTGTTCAAAAAAATAAATAAATAAGAGAACACTCAACCATCACAGTACAACTCAGTCAGTTAAATTTCAGGTGCAGCAGGTGCACTGGAAACGCATGTACAAGACAGCCCAAAGGAATGGTTTTGGATGGTGGCTACAGAACATTGGTCTCTCCTTATCCCCACTGACTTATTTTTCTGTTGTTTTGCTTTTTGCCAGTGGTCTTGTGACTACTGGTAGCATGAGATGGTATCTGCTTGCCATTGAGGTAGCACAGGTAGTCAGTCCAGTTCCTGCAGGATGGCACATCCAGATGTGCCGTTGCAAGAAGGCTTTGATGTGTCTCCTAGTACAGTCTTAATGGTGTGCAAGAGATACCAGAGGAAAGACCTCCAGTTGGCTGCTCATGTGCATGTTTCTAAACAAACTGTTAGAATCAGACTCCCTGAGCATGGTATGAGGGCCTAATGTCTGTTATTGGGACTGATCCTCACAACCCAGCACTGTGCAGTTCAGTTGGCATTCACCTGAGAACACCGGGACTGGCAGGTCCATCACTGACACCCCGCTCTCTTCACAAATAATTCATAATAGCAGATTCATAATGAGCACATGTGACAGATCTTAAAGAGTCTAGAAGCACTGTGACAGATCTTATGCTGCCTCCAACATCATCAAGGAAGGCCAGTTTAGCAGTGGGATAGTGATGGTCTGTGGAGGGTTGCACAGACCACCATGTGCTGGCCAGTGGTATCCTGACTTCTGTTAGGCACTGGTAGAAAATCCTCAAATCCAGAAGTCACACTGGTGCAGAAGGCCCTGGGTTCCTCCTGGTGCAGGGCAATGTGATTTCATCATGATAATGATGGTATCACAATTCAGCGACTCTGCAGTACTTACTATATTGCAGGACAATCATCTACAAAACATCACGATATCTGTAGTAAAGAAGAAAACATACTCCAAAAAAACTCAACAATCAGGAATTGTGCATTTATTCACTACATTGTAATAGCAGTGTGTGCATCATCTTTATTATTCAATCCTAATAATGTGTCAGATTGCTTAATTAGCTCCCTGCTGTTTCTCATTTTGTGAATTTCTTATTCTACTTCATTCCCTCATTCATTTGATAAGAGGCACCACAAGGAATCATAAAGGAGTGACTATAGGTTTAATAAAATATTGATATTTGGCATCACCGTATTGCTCACCAAAGAGGAAGCAATGTGATATACTGCCTTCTCAATACTTTGTGTCACTTCAGTAAAAATACACATCACTATGTGGACAGCAATCACTATCTGATATATAGTTCACCAACAATATCCAGCAAAATATAAACATGGTGCGATCTGATATTGTTCATGAACCCATACAACAAATCAGAATCAGAATACCTTATTAATCTCAGGGGGAAAATTTCTCGCATTACAGGCACTCCGTTAAGTATACATACATATAAATATTCAATTCAATTCAATTCAGTTTTATTTATATAGCGCCAATTCACAACAAAAGTCACCTCGAGGCCCTTCACACTGTAGGGTAAAGATAAAACAGTGTTAAAAGGAAAACCCCAAAAATCCGATGATCCCCTATGAGCAAGCACTTGGCATCGGTGGGAGGGAAATATGAAGATAGCAGTACAGTTAAGAAGTTAAAATATATAAAAAGCCTATATTCAGGGAGTCAAAAAGTGTGTACACAGCATAGCAGTAGGTAAAAGTCCAGTTGGGGAGGAGCTGTAAAGTGTAATTGCCACAGATAGGAGTGTCTGTAATCATAATTCAGAATTGCATTGTTATAAATTATGATGTGCTGGGCATTTCTCCTCCACCCACCTCTTTTCACTCCCCATGCATTCATTTGTTACTGCTGCATGTCATTAAATGTTGGCTTCTCTCTCCCATAGTCTGTGTCTCTCTTTGCTCTCCTTTCTCTCTTCTCTGTCCCCTCACCCCCAACCGGTCGAGGCAGATGGCTGCCCTCCCTGAGCCTGGTTCTGCCAGAGGT